>VOQK01037528.1:25548-39496 GCA_015052645.1 Benitochromis conjunctus
CATTTCACAGCAGACTTATAGAGAGAATCGACTTGTGTAATTTCTATGTTGTTCCAAAAAATGTGAGTTTTTTCAACCTTCAAGCAGCAATATCATATTAGGTTATATAGGCTCCTCACTAAATGATACTTCTGCTCATATAGCCAAAGATTAGTCAGAGAAATACCATTGGTGTATCTGTGTGGGCTGGGTCGGCGGGTAGCCGATGGGCCTCTGGCTCCATGTTATGAGCTCCTGGACTACGGTGCTATTACCTGCACCTAATGAAGTTATAGCAGGGTTGGGGCTACAGGGCAACGACTCCCTGTAGATTGCTGGGTCTGCGTATATGTCATGGCCCACACACACAGAAACACATTCCCACATAGGTGGGAATACACACACACCTAGACACCTACACACACACACAAACACATACTTCTTCCATGGATAGTTATGGTGCATGCCCGAAACTAACAATCAAAAGGCCCCTCCCCTTCTTTCGTCCTTCCTGTCCTTCTTTCTTATAATTGAAAAGATGGTGCAGATTGATGTCTTATCTGTGCGTTTGGTGTAGACGTAGAGCCTCACTGCCTCTATGTCATGGTAAGCGCACATTAAGTCTTCTTGGCCACCCCAGAGCACTCGTTGGCTAACCCTTAAAAAGCCCAGGCAACACAATTATCTTTTATGACCTGCCAGAAAACACTGGCTGTGGGGAGGCTGTGGAGGTCTACATTTCGGCCTTGCGGAGCGAGAGACACAAGTTGTCACCTGAGTTCATCTGTCCTTCTGGAGCAGCCCACCAGCGGTGACTTTTGGACTCAAGAGGCCAGATTTACTGACGTGCTGCATCAGCACAGACAGACTTTGCGTGTAAGAGGTGGGAACTCAGAGATTTTAGGATTTTGGAGGTTTTGGGGAGTTCCAAGGAGCAAAATATAGGGAGGAGAAATTTTAAACCAAGCGTGCAAATGGATTTGCAAATGTTTGTGACACACAATTTATTGCTAACTATGGCGATATTTAGCACACACACAAAAAAGCGTCTAATTATTTTTGCACTTGATATTGAAATGAATCGACTGTGCCTGTGTTTAGAAAACAGCAACACTTTTGTAAATCACTCATAAAGCTAATCGAACAAAAGAGCGGTATTTGGGGATTGAGCTCACATGCTATTTCGCCCTGTTAAGTAAATGTCACCCCAGTGGTGAACTTGCTCCACTTAGCGCAGTAGAAATTGCAGTTGTAGCCTATTTATAGTCAAATTTTAGTTTTTTAATGCTAATTTTCATAAAATTTTTAGAAGCACAGGAATATATTTATGGAGGACTAAATTCTGGATCGGGACCAGTTTATTCATACAACTATACAAAATCCCGCTAAAATTATAGAAAAAAACCCACATTTTTTATCCTTGTTCCAGACATATCCACATATTTTCACTTTTCAGCACTAGTTTACTTTCAGAGTCAAGTTATGTTAGTTTTTATTTACAAATAAATAGTTCATTTTCTTATCAAGTTTTGCATCTTTTCGTATCCATCTGTCACCATACAAGTAGTACACTACATAAAGTCAAATGAAAGGATTAACAGCAAGTCCCTGGTATAGAGTGCACCTATGTTTCTCCATTGAGACAACTGTCTCTGCTATCAGGGCATGCTAAATTGGTGTACTGGGATTGAGCATTATATATATGGGCTTTACCACCCCTAACTAGTGTACAGAGGCAGGAGCAGGAGGCAACCTACAAGAATGACAGCCATCAATTCTTGAAACCCTCCTCCTTGCTCATCTCATTAAAGGGTAGTTCATCAGAAAGAAGGCTGTCAGGAAGCTGTTCAAATAAAGCTGGACCGTTTAAAAAGCCCACTAAAAAGGCATGATGGTGATTACTTTTCCAATCATGTTTTTTTATTCATTCTTCATTCTTTCAGCTTCATTTTACAATTCTTTCTCAACCCCTTTCCCTGCATTCCCCTTTTTTATTTCATATGAATCATATGTTGATTGTGCTTGCTCCCTCTTTGTACCTTGACCTCAGCATTTCAGGTCCTATCTAATTAACAACAACACGGTTAGGTCGTGACAACCCCAAGCTGAGGCTGCAGAGTTTCTGTAAGAACTCTGAATTATAGCAAGAATTCATCTCTCCATCAGAGAGCTAAATGTGATTGGATTGCTCATGTCAAAGAATGACAGCTAATTCATGCTGAGGCAAGCCTTCTGACTATGTGTTCAAAACTTAATAAGGGAGGATTCAGTTTACATTCAGTTTGAAAATTATGAATGCTAGAAATCATTATTTCATATTGAGTCATGATAACCTGTTTATAGGATGGGACAATTTGACAATTTGTGCCAGATATTATACTCATTACAGTGTCTTTTCCCTCAGTTCACTAAAAACGAAGCACAATCTGCACATTGATTGCAGAATGCTGAATGTAGCGCGTATTTACCACTCATTCACATGGATATTGGAACAGTCCTGACATAAACTCCTTTAAATACTTAACCACATATTTACTTTTAATAGGTTGCAGCTCTCAGTCCACAAATGCTACTCTCTGATCATATTGTGTTTATCATGGCCATGATCAGTGAATGCTATGACCTTTTGTTGTTATCCACTGGCGACAATCTTTTCAGATAATATCCCTGAAATCAGGAAAGCTGGGGCCTTCACTGAAGGACCCTCATTGTAGTGATGTGTGCATATGGAGGCCGTAGGACTGCAGGGTAAGAGCCGGTTGCCTGCGTTGGTGTATCTTATGGGACAGGCGGTGTCACACCAGGACCTTAACAGGCCTACTGATCGTCCCTGTAGAGAATAAGGATAAGAGTAAAGTCTGACTCCGACGTGTCCCCAGGCCCTGTGTACAACTGGGGAGCCTGCCTGCAGAAGCTGGTGTGCCTGTTTACCATCTTACCAGGGGTCCCCACAGTCGATGGCAGCGCCTCGCCTGCACGGACTAGAAATGTCTTGTGAGTATGGGCAAACGCGCTGTGAAGACAAGAATATGGAAGCTGACAGAAATAAACGCGGGTTGGGGGAGAGGCGAGAGGCAGAAAGGGAAAGGGAGATGCACGAGCGGCGGGGGTCCCGAAGTGCTGAAGAGATTGTGATGGCATGGTGGCCAGAGGCCTTTCAGCTGAGTGGGCACTACTACATTTCCCTTCTACGATTCAGGAGCTGCATGCTGGTGTGTCTGACACAGAAACACAGCGCCTGCTCACCGTCTCTGGCTATGTGCAACAGTGTCAGTGTGCTTGATTTTTGGTGTTAGCATGGACGTGGATTTATGTATTTAGAGTTCTTGTTTATGTGTACATTCATTGTTACTGATGATTAGGCTTTAAATCTTCTTAAAGTCTTGCAAGCAAGCCTCGCACAACACACAGCATGATCAGTGAATGCTTCTCTGACCTTCTGCTACAATCAATTGGCACTTTTTTTTTTTTACGATAACATCCCTATAATCAGGAAAGCTGTGGGCTTCACTTTACAAACTTTTGATTTTGGGTGGACATGTAAGGCTAGAAGAGATCAATTTTCTTTGCTTTTTAACATGTTTTCAATTATAGGTGGAAATGGAAGCGCTTCAAGCCAGAGAAATGTCAACACATCTTAGATTAACAAGTTTTTTTTTCCAATCCGCTTGGGAATCCATTCCAGTAGCATGCCTCATTTTTAAAGCATTAAGGAAGTTTGCTCCACATCTTGACAGCTCTGTTTTCCTCCCTTGTGCTTTCTTTATTCTTCCTCTTTATCTTGATCTCATCTCTCCCCGGTAACATTTTTTATTCATTCTCTCTCCAAAAACAAACTCCACTGACACTTATAGTGCAGAGAAATGAAAAATACCAGAACCTACTGGTAAATACAATTGCACAGATATTCTCATTCTTTAATCCCCTTTCTTCAGTGTTCACACTTCTTTTTTATTTAATACTTGTTTTCCTTCTCTGCAGTACACGTTTTGTTTGTTTCTCTTGCCCCCCTACCTTTCCAGATTTTTCTCTGTACTTCTCACCCACGGTTTGAGAAGGTAGCAGAGGGCAGAGGGTTTGGCGCCGAGGTTAGGGAGAGCGTAGCGGCGCTGGGGTGCAGCCGATGCGGTAAAGCGATTCTGATTTGTGCCCACAGCCATCAGTGTCACTCTGCTCAGCTTGTCAGTCTCTACGAGCATCAAATCATACTGTCTGGGACTGCTGTCACTAACAGTAATAGATATCATTTCAAAATCATCAGTCCTGCCCATTGTGTCTGGCTCAAACCTATAGTCGCGGCCCACCTTGACCATGGTTGGATGGGCCCACTCCACATGCTGCACACAGAGGCCTCGGTGCTGGGCTAAAACTGTTTGGGTCATGGTCTGATATGTAGACCTTCATGGATGGTTAACGCAGCAAATGTGTTGATATGGCAAGAGAGCACGGGCATGTGAGGTAGATTTCCAAAGTTTGGGATAAATTCACAGATACGAATCGTGTCTGGCTTGGTTGGGTCACTGTTTCTGCTATCACACGAAGGTGTCAGTGATGCGCGCACATACTCGCACGCAAACACACATATTGGGTCAAACTGTCTTCCTACACCAATCAGAGTGTCTGCACAGCCTCTAATAGCCATTAACTACCCAGCCGGTAGTGCAAAGAATCTGACATCACAAATGTCACTCTGCATTAGGCCAACATTATGTCAAGATTCCCTCCAAGATAAGTAGGCTATCTGGAAATGTGTGTGTGCGTGTGTGTGTGTCAGAGAGAGAGAGAGTACCTACATGCCTATTTATGTGGTGCCAGTACATGAGGACATTGAGGGGACATATTTGCATGCATGTGCATTTTTTGTTTTTTTTTACCGTCAGTCAAGGATTTATGTATCAAATAAAAATCATCACATTAGCAGGTTTTAAAATTAGGTAATTACAACCTCTCATCCATCCATCCAGCCATCCATCCATCCATCCATCCATCCAGATCATGATCTTGTGACAAGTCTGTTGGGGTAATATATTTCTGGTCTTAATGATTCACTATTATTTATTTTTTATCATCCTCTAAACTGTTTCTTCAGCACAGCTACAGTAACGACTAGGACAAAAAGTAGTACATCCAACACATGACTAATTGCTTTCCGATTTTAGAAGCGGCAATACGCTACAAGCAGATAACAACGTTATTCACAGTGCTAGCCAACTGTATAGTGAGTGCAGTACTAAAATTAAAGGCAGTTTTAAGTGATACTAATCCTTTTTGGACCAGAACAAACTTGAACACAAATTTTCTTATTTTGTGGTTATAACTGTACTGGTTCATTAAAAAATGCTATCATTTCTCTGATTTATTCTAAAGTTGAACTCAGTCTGCACACCATGACTAATACTATGAATTAGGAATACCTGGAGATGTGTTATGATAAAGTATTGAGCGTCTCATGAAATACAGGGCGCAGGTTTCCGTAAATGAGGTCAGGTGAAGGGGAGAGAAAAGAAACAGACATAGAAATAGACGGATGGATGAGCGACAGCGAGAACAGAGATCAACAGTAAGTTGACAGAAAGTGCTTACGACGCACTGCCACTTCGCCTCAGCCCCCACGCCTTCCCCTCCTCCCCCTGTCCTCTTACATGCTCTCGTCAGCTAATTATCCGGAATTAGAATCTTCTTTCACACCAGTGGTGTCAGGGTGCCTTAGCTTGATCTGTCACGGCCCCTCATGACTGGGTGCTAAACTCACGACAGTTGATGAGTGCGAAGCCCGTCACAGCTAATTGTTAGTGAAAAGCTGGACAGGACTGACTGTGCAGAAAAAAAAGAGAGAGAGCAAGGGCTCTTTGTTCAGGGACGGATGAAGGAAGGAGGTTTTGTTTGTGTTTTGTAGGTGGCAACAGGGTGGCATCGTAAGCTGGTGCCCACGTTTGATGGGCGGGATGAAGGGTGGGGGATGGAGGGGGGTTTTGATCATCCCGCGGCACTGAAATATGTGCTCAGCAAGGTGAAAGAAAAATGGAAAGAGGGCTGAAGCGAGGGATGAAAAGAGTGAAAGAAGCCAAGTGTAAAAGAAGATGTAGGTGTGATGAAGGAGGACAACAAATCCTTTCTTTCAGGGCATGTCGGCCAAGATCTTGCTCATCAGTCCTCATGGCCTGTGACCACCATCAGCTTGACAACACAGGGCTAGTGTGTGTTTGTGCTTGTACATAGTTACACATTTGCAAGTTTATTTGTTTTTTGTTTAACTTATGTGTTATGTAGGTAGCAAATGTTTGTATGGGTGTGCACATGACTGTGTAGTTTGTACAGAAGTAAAGACATAATTTGCAATTTTATTGTGTGCATGGGTGTGTGCATGAGTGTGTGCCAGAGCCTGTATGAATCAGACTGGTGGAAGGTTTTGACAAATAGGACATTTTACTCAAGTACAGTTTGTTCTGTTTTCAGGGGTAATGGCAGAAGCATGAAAAAAAAAAGACCAACAAAACAATTAAAGATAAAAAATTACAGCACAGTTTGTAAGGTACAGACAGTGACTGACAGTGATTGGACACTTTTCATTGTCTAACACTTTGTCTCAAATCAGCTCTTTGCGTGGTATAGCTTTGCTCTCTGCAGGTAGTCCGTAGCTGCCAACAGGCTGCCAATGCACTACCGCTGCTGTACCATAACGTCCCCTTATGCCAGCTGGCCTCCAATGTCAGCTAATGTAATCTTAGGTTAAATGCTTACTGTACTTGCCAGGCCAAATTAAATGTGTTACTAGCACAAAGAGATTGCGACGTGACTTGATGGGAGGCTGTCACCTATCTCCCCAGGGCATTTCAACGTCTGAGGATAGCAGAGTTCGTGTGCTCTCATTGTACAGTCAGTCAATAAGCAAATAGACTCATGGCATTTTTGAACACAGTTTTTTTTGTAGTATTAATAAAAACACACGCATAAATTAAAAACATTTTCCTGATTGTTTTGTAAAATGTTTCTTTGACCTTTCATCCGTATAAAAGGGTATATATTTAATCTGAAAATTCTTATTTCTTGTGTCCCTTAATTTGTCTCATGTTAGACATTTTTAAGTATGAGGTTTAGATCTGGACGAAATCCAGAATGAAGGGCAAATTATCAAACAACTGCCAGTTTATGCATCCTTCTCACACTGCTGAAGTTCAACTCTTTCTGAGAAAATCTTGTCTCCACTTTGTCACTAGGGCAGAACATCAGCATGCTTACTCACATTACCAAAATACACTGGTGAACTTAAGATCTGTTAACTTTTAACTCTGTGTCTTTGTGGTCCGGCATTAAAAAGTAGGATGCTGGAAAGGTGCATCATTTTTCTCTTTTGTGATTTGTTATTCATACAGAGATTTTTTTCTTTGTTGTGACAGATTTGAAGACTGTTGTTTAGCTTCCTTTTTAACCCTCAACACAGGAACTGTGTTAATGTTCTACGTAATTCATTGTTGCGTTAATGATTGTACCCATTATCTTATGAATCCAGAGGAGCTGTTGACCTTCCATTTATGTGTTTGCTTGAAAGCCAAACAGGCAGCCACCAGGATTCAGCAGTCAGCCAGCAGCTTCCACTCCAGTAGTACTCTCACCCACTTGAAGACTGGAAACAGCTTTTCTCGAGCTAGTGTAGATTTGTGTGGATTAGGCCTCTGCTCTACAGGCGAGGGCTTGGAGAGATTCTATGCAGAAAAGGCCAGGAAGTTGTTTGGAATTGGATGTTGTTCATCCCCTCTCATCATTACCCTCAAACTCTCACAAAGGGCCCAAATTTTCCAATGCCTTTGAACCTGTGTTTCAAAATGAAAGACATGTCCAATGGAGGGTCTTTTCTTATTCTTCTTTATACTGAAAGGAGAGAATAGAAAGGGAGAAATAGAGGGGAAAAGGGAGCTTTAGAGCTTCATTTTCCCTCCCACTCTACTGCCTTCATTTTCTTCCGGCCTTGAGCCACTTGTTGGGGGGAAAAGCAAATTTTTGGAGAAATTCCTAGAGGGTTATTCGCCTGATCACCCAGTGCCTCCTACATTTTGGCAGAGAAGCAGAGTGCAAAAGGCCGATGGGGTGGGGTGAGGTGGAGGGGAGCACTGGGACACATGGTTAAAAGCAAGCACAATAAATAGAGGACTCTGCAAACAGCTGTTGGAGAGGTTAGTTAGAGATTTCCAGCCATTAGCTTCAGTCCTAGCCAGTTCGCACACTTGAAGCAGACAAGAGCCAGGGCAGGCCAGAGCCCCAATATGAAAAGGGACGGGACCCAGCTTGATCTTGTAGGGAAATTGTTTACAAGTGGGACCCTTAGTTCCACAATAGAGCACAGTGCAAGGAAGAGGGAAACAAGAGGAACGGGAAGAAAAGATGGATGAATGAAGAAAATAGTTTTTTGAAAGAGTGAAACAAATCTGAAAAGCACAGGAGCAAAAGTGAAAGAGTGTGGAGTGTGAGTGAGGGTGATTAAGGATGGACCAATGAGGGATGTAGACGGATGCTGTCGGTGGGGAGTGGAGGGGAGCGGGGACTGTGACACAATAAGTGGAGGACTTGTGGGGGTGGAGGGCAGGGGGTCTTTCTTTCTATTTTCAAAGGCAGGATAAACAAGGAAATGAGTCTGTAATCATTTCCAGAAATTGCCTTCCTCTTTGCCTCTCCTCTCCCCAGGCTGTCTACCCGCCTCCGTTCATTAGCAGGCCATGGCCTGATTAAAGACTTTCATTGTCCCAAAGAGAGACACACAGAGAGGATCTTCAATCCACGGCTGTCCGTGTCAGTGATACATCAGGAGTGGTTTGTACTTTTTACCGTTATCCTGGCCCTGCTGCTTTATTTTTATTTCACATAACAAGTGTTGAACCACTTAAGTACGTGAAATCTAACCACAATCAGTTAGACCTACTGCACTGCATTAGCAACAAATATTTATACTAGAAATAATTTCCTGGGGTAAAATGACAAGTACTGACATAACCTTAATTTCATCTAGCTGTAGAACATTTATTCAGGTTAAGTTTGATCCAACAAGCTGTTGTGAATATGTCAGTGAGCATATCATAAAATAGTACACATTATATATTTTTAATGGGTTGTATTGTGCCGTTTCCTTGTACTTTTCCGGTTTGAAAAAGGAATACAATACCAGGCACAAATCTTAACCAGTTTATGTAGAGGACAGCAGTGAATTATGATTTATGAGATGAATCATCATCAATTTTCAAATTATGGGCACATTTTAATGACCACTAAATCACTGTGATTTTGACTCTGGAGACCTGGAATGTAAATGTGCCCGTCTCTAAAGAACCGTGGGTCAACTTCAGTTATTTAAATAAGCTACAGGCTATAAATAAAATAGACGTGACAGTCAACGCAAAAAAACTTTAAGACATTTTTCATAGTACATCTTTGAGGTTATTTTTTCATTTCCAAAAATTAATTAATATTGCACAATGCAGTAGGCTACATACTAAACTTAGAGGATAGAAAGAAAGTATCAATCCTATGCCGC
This sequence comes from Benitochromis conjunctus, assembly GCA_015052645.1. NCBI lineage: Eukaryota > Metazoa > Chordata > Actinopteri > Cichliformes > Cichlidae > Benitochromis > Benitochromis conjunctus. The sequence continues at coordinate 35,051 of VOQK01037528.1, forward strand.
TAGTATCAACCTGATACCAATGCAAGTGTGGGTATCAATATTATCGGCCAGATTTGTATGATAGGATTATCTGGATAAATGAATAAATACGCATATATACTCAGTTAATGGGGGTGCTGCGTCGTTGCTGTTATTCTGTGCACAGTCTAAAAACACTTAAATGGAAGCAGTTTAGAAATCTCTATGCTACAAAACAACATTTATGAAATTCGAGTAATATGAAATGATTATGGAGTCACATACAAGAAGAACCAAGAGCAGGACCTCCTTCCACAAGGAACAGAACTCTGATCTCAAAATCTTTGACGTAATTTCATCATTCAAGAATAGTTTAGGAATATTTTTGCAAATTAGAAGAGCTACATGTGTGACGACATCATTGTGACCTATGTGGATCCTTAACTGTCATCAGAGATGCCCTAACTGACTGTGGCTTAGTTAATGTCATTATTGCTGCTGAACTTCACACAGTTACATGATTTGTGTTTGCAGACAAGGGCAGCAACTCTGGAGTAGTGCACTATGTGCCTGTGCATGTCTGCATGTGTTATGGGAAGTTGCGATAGGTGAGTATCCAGGATCACTGCCATATGTTATATCTTGCATATCTTCCAATTCTCCCTTCATATCAACTTTGTTGCTATAACAGAGATCCAGCTACCTTATTGTGTATATATTTGAAGGGAGGATCGACGTGTCTGGACAACAAATGGATTATCTCGTCTGTAAGAGAGTTAGTTTTATCTACTTACCACTACTTCTCAACTTAATCCTTTAAAACATCCTTTTCCTGACACAAATCTACAGTAGCGTCCTTCGCTTGCATGCAAAGAGTTCACAGGGGCAGAAGGAAAGTGCAATGTAGCATTTGAAGGGCATGGGAAAATTTAGAAAAGGTATAAACTGTTTCTTGGTACTAAAATACTGAGAACTGAGGGAAAACAGGGCAGTTGGTAGAATGGCAGAGAGTTGTGGCAGGTTCTGAGGCTTTTCTTTGCTGGGAAGGAAGTATATGTCTTTTATTGGTTTCATATGACACGACAGAAACTTTTTAAGATGTTGTAGACGCGCTGGTAAAAAAGCTGTCTGCCCACCCCTGTATAAAGTGCCCCTGTGATCTTGGACATATTTATAGGTACTGTCTTGTGTCACATGGCTTACATTTCTTCCCTTGTTGGGACCCCCTGCGGCTGTTTTTACAAGCGCAGGTATAAAGGGGTCAAAAGTACCCTCATCAAGAACATGGTCAGACAGGCGACTAGAGAGAGGAAAATACATTTCTGTGTTTCTTTAATTGAAAAGAATATTTTTTTCAGAATTTTTTTTAATGTTTTAAGCATGAAATGACAACAGGAAGTGCTAAGAATGTTTCTTTCCATTTAACCTCAGCATCAGTGAACACTTCACTCAAGGTTTTACAATTGCACATGATGTATTATGGAAACTCCTGTCCTTGTGTCTGTGTTTTCCCTGGGTGATGATCTTTGAGATGATCCCCTGCAGACAACCCCTGTAGCACAATGAAACGGTTAGAAAATTTAGAAAGCCGACATGAAGCCAGAAAGCCAGAGCCATATCCTCTCAAAAAAAGAAATCAGAGTGAACCACTACATAAAAACAGCTTCAGTGATGCCAATGAATCCCATTGTAACAGCAAAATGTTTTAGGAGTATGTGTGTTTGCAACATATACAAGAACCTGCAGGACCTAAAGTTCTACAAGGCCAAGATGAAGGGTGTCATAGCTCTAAGGAGTGATCTGTGGTGAGATACGGGATGATTTCAACCTACTGTTGAGTCAGGAGGCTCAACATTTACAATGAGAAGAGGTAGCAGTTTGACAAAGATGATATCATGAAAGCAACAGTCAAGGATAAGACAATGACTGCCACCATCATGAGTGGTTGAGAGGTTTTTGCTCTCAAGAAGAAAGAAGAAAGCTCCACAAAGCATGAACACCACAGACAGTAAATTAGAGCATCTCCATCAGCTCAGGCAGACACTGAAGAGCATGAGACAGCTGCACACAGTGGTGATACAAGAAAGGAAGGGAAGTAACTGAGGATAAAACACAGAAAAACCTGAAGGAGACTTTCCTGGTCTGGCTTTTTGTAGCAGATAACCTAAAAAATATTCTGCAGTAGGTCAAAAACTGAAGAAGACCATGACTCAATATATGAACATTAAGTGATGCTGCTAAAGTGAAGCAGAGCAAAGTTACAGAAGTTTTATTAGCGACATAGCTAAATGTTTTGCAACTTGGCATCATTTGTAAAACTTTAAATTTCTTCAGCATTGAACAGCAAAAATTAGACTTTCTTGTTGGAGGTCTTTAAAAAAAAAAACAACAACAACAGCCGACAGCGCTGTACACAGCGGTAGACTGGTGTGTAATAAGCAAGCAAATAATGCAGAAAACAGAGATTTGAGATGGGAAACTATTCTTGAAGTACACTGAGAGAAAGAAAGAGCTGTGCAGGAAGTGTGATTTTATTGTGGTGGAAACAAAACGGCAAAGGTAAGAGGGAATTAATGACGATGTTTATCAAATGTGAAGTGTAGTTTGGATCGCGTTTTGCTGCTGGTTCGGTGAATTTTGGTCAGAGAGTGACAAAACCTGCAGCTTCAGAATCTGTGAGCTGTCAGCTTTGCGCACCGACGGTGTGTCCATGTACGTGCCGTCAGGTGAGAACATCTCACAGATTCTGATGCGTCGGGTCCGAGCTTTGTGTTTACATCTTTGTGCGGAATCCATTTACCTGCTCTCATTTGCTGTTTTAGCTGTTTGGTGGTTGTTGAAATGGTTTTGTGAGCTTTAATATTCTGTCGTTTCTGGCAAAATACATTTATATTTAAAAATTGATTCAGGATTTAATGAATCGATATCGCTTTATTCAAGCTAAAATAGATTTGAATCGTAAAATCGATTATTGAAACCCACCCCTAGTGCCATACCTCTCAAGCTAGCAGAAGAAGCATCCCAGGTAAGTACAGGGACATATGTGACAACCAACATAAAAGCTTCCACTTGAGTTCTCAGTAGGGACAAGGGAAACACACATCCTTACAAAGTCCACTGTCTGTGAGCAGCCTTATAAGGATCTTTATGAAGCACCTCCTCTGGCCAGCTCCGAAGATGTCAGGATACTGTAACTTTAAGGTGGGGTGGGGTGATTAGGAATGATGAGCTATGGCTGGCACAGTGATACCTGTACACAAGAAGGGGCTTGATCAACCCTGACTGACTGCATCACTTGGTAAGGTTGTATGATGCTAAAACACCTTTTAAAACACTGAAGAGGACAATGCAGCCTTTTCCTTTAAATATTGTTTCAAACTAGAGTAATAGTTCTGCTAATATTAGTGACTGCAATATAATATTACAAAGAAAGCATTTTCCAGCTGAAAAGTAAAACAAACATTGTTTACTTTCCTTTATGTAGTTTTTAATAAACTGGTTCTTTTCAACTTTTCTTAGAAGAAAATTGACTTGTGTTTAACAGTTCAAACTGGTTTTAGCTGACTGGCTGGGTGGCAGACGTTTTGGTTTTGTAACAGAGTTAGAAAACAAGTGACTAATGTTTTCTATCTTCTGTTCACTATGCTGCGTCTCAAGCAAATCTGGTGGTGACTTATAATCAAAAGCCATCACGAAACAAAGTTTACAGTTTATACATGCTGGAAATGATAGAGTTTCTGAGTCACAAATATTTGCTTCTTACTAAAATGTATTAATAGCTGTTATCTTCATATCAATTGTGCCATCATTAAGTCAGTTATGTAACAGAATAGTTATGTCACTAAAGTTCACTTGGGTTACTTTAAAGGTCACTGGTGTTGCTACATTGACAATGAAGAAATGTTAACAGAAATCAGTTTTTAACTATATGTATGTTTGATTTTCTGAAAAGTTTTTATGCAGTGCTTTTTATCCAACTCAGCAACTTCAACGTAGGATGTGTTAAAAACATTTTTCTAGTTCAGATCAGGAAGTACAAAAAGCCTTTGTTTGCCACCCACTTCATACAACACCAAACTCCAGTGCTTATCCATGCATGTGGTGGGTCCACATAGATTCATGCAATTTTTCCAGTTGTCCTGGCCAAGCCTGATGACTTGGGTTTGACCACAAGACACTTACCAGTTACCTTCTCCCAGGCCAGGCTCCAGGAGGGAGCCCCAGTTTCCTGTTTCCAAGTGAGGCGGTAAGGTGGTTACTTAACCATTCTGTGAAATCTGTGAATCAGTCAGCTGGCCGCTTCCCTGACATCAATGTGTCTTGAGAGACCGTATCAAGGACTATTGTTTCTTGACAACACAGCTCCCAATATTGTCCAAAAACAGAAGCCCCTCCACCCTGATAACCTTTTTGAGGGGGTTATTTAAGTGTGTGCGCTCTCAGTACTTACCCCCCCCCCCACACACTCACACACACATATCAAATATA
>VOQK01037528.1:39516-67333 GCA_015052645.1 Benitochromis conjunctus
CATATCAAATATAATCAGACAACCTATCAACAGCAAAGTAGTTTGGAAAAGCAAAAAAGAAAAACAGCGTGAAACCATGGTCATTATATAGTGTTGCTGTGTAGTCACCTGAATTCAAATTGAATGTGTTTTTTAACACACCGGAAAGCACAAAGCATTCCAATATCTCTCTGAACACACACACACAAAACTGTCATCACAGTGTTTGCTTTGTCCAGTCATCAATATCACCTCCAAATGATCAGAATAAGAGAAAATTTTAAAAGCCAAAACCTTTATATATATATATATCTGTTCAAGAATTTCAGCTCTGTTTTATACGTAGTAAAATTTATACAAGTCTTACACAGTGTCTAGTGAGCTCTTTTTTCACATTTTCAATATCAAAGTCTTAATTTGAAAAGTAACTTGTAACCAATGCTGTCGCATAGGCATGCTGAAAAATAAGTACAAAGTGTTATTTTTTATGGTTATCAAGAGCTAATAATTACTCAGGTAAAGTAAAAATACAAACAAACCAGAATTTGATTGCAGTTTTGGTTGACGCCCTCTGTGCCTCCTAGGGGAAACCCAAGTTTTATTACATTAGTAGACACACAGTAAGACAAAACTTTCTACACTTTGAAATAGAAGTTATCTATACAGCATTCGTCATGGTGATTTTTTTTAACACTAATTTTTGCAACTACCAGTCTGCTATGGTTTAGACTTGCTTTTATGTCAAACTGTGTTTGCCTGTGAGCCTTCTCTGTGGGGTGTAAATCGGTAGTGTTTACTGCTAACAAACAAGCTAGCTAGCTAGGTTTCGTTGAAACTGGAGAAACTAGCTGCATCCTTCATCCGCATTGATAATGGTGGACACTGCTGTCCAGATGATCTTCACTTACATATGGTTTTCACAGCAGTGGTCTAGCTGCAAGAGTGAGGATCCTGCTCCTCATTGTGGTATGGTAGTTTAGCGACACAGTAACAGCTGGTCCAACTTTACACCAGTAGTTACTGCTGTTTTGTTTTACATGTGCTACACTATACTAGTACCATAACAATGCTTCATGCAAGCTTGTGTAAAAATCACAATCAAACAAAAAGTGCAGTTAGGTTAATCTAAACTATGAACTAAATGATCCGCGTCTATCTGTTTTGTGTTCTGTATCACTGTGTTGTGTTTGTCTGTATTAGGTGAGTGGGATTTTTTTTTACCATATATTTTTGAATATATAGTAAGTTCAAATGAAGCTACTGTGGATGGGGCGTTCTTGTCAAATAACATTTTGTATTTTCAACAACAATAGTAAAGTGGGATATTGAAACCAGGACTATCCTCTATTTAGTAAACAGCATGAGAATCCCAATTTAATACACATGTTTAATCAAGGAAAAACAAATTAAAGTTAGTTCATGCTTGAGCACAGCATAAAGTGTTAAAAATGGACACAAGTTAACCAAAGTAAAACTATTGTCCTTGTTTTCTGCTGGTTGTTGGATAAAGCTAAGTCCAGACCTTGCGTCAAGAAAAAGTCTGTGTTGCTTTGAGAAGTAACAAAATCCCTTCTTTTCTCCTTCTTTCTCTCCTGCCTTTCTCTCACACTGTAGGATGCTCCGGCTTTCCTTCTTGGCCATGTGGTGTGGTGTGTTAGTTTTAGGAGGCACTAAAAACACGCCGTTAAACACAGTTTTAAAAGTTCCTAAAAGCATTTTTCCTCTCCGGGATTGGCACTTTAATCTACTCTCAGGTTTCACATGTTGCCTAGGCACACCTGGGGAGAAGAATGAAATAAGCTGGATCTTACATACCCACTAGCTCCCACACATCATAGAATCCTTGTAAAAATGAAGAAGGAAAAGCTAATCAGATTTATTGTTTTAATCATTGAGAGGGGTGTCTTTTTTCTCTTTCTGAGGATGACTTTATGACTCTCCTGGCAAGAATCCACTGCAGCTTAGATCTGAGAAGAAATTAAATCCTTAGCTATGTCAGATGTGAACTACATTTTTCATTCTTTTATGATAGAAAATAGCTCAGAAGGAAATTGGCAAATAAAAAAAAGGTCTGTAACATAGACTATAGGGAAAGGAATGCTTTTTTTAAAAGTCACATTAACAAAACAGACATCTGAAAAAGCTTGTCGTTTTGTAATAGATAATGGGTGACTGTGGTTTGCACGTTGATGTCCATGGGAAAGAATAAAAAAAAAAAAATTAAAACAAAGGAGGATGCACTGTGGTCAAGCCTCAAAATATTACAATACTCACAAATACAGTTTTTTTCCAGCATCTCATAAAAATTATTTTTACTTTAGCTTTTTTTGCTTTTACAATCCTGTGTGTGCAGGCAGGTATTTAAAAGTGGGAGGAAGTAGTAAAAGAAGCTCTATCTCTTTATCTTCAAGGGATAGGGCATGGTGATTCCAAGAGTAAGGGGCTGACACTGGGTTAAAGAGAGTGCAGAATTTCCGAAAAGCCAAAGGTCACATTCAGAAAGGTGAGTTGTTGAGAATTTTAAGAACCTCTTTTTATCTAATGTGAAACAGAGATACTGGTGAAGTTTTAGAAAGTAGTGCAGATATTTTAAACTTAGATAATGATAAAGTCAGAAAACGTATCAACATTCAAGGAATATTTGATAACACTTATAATAATTTTGACAAAGCATTTAGAAACCTTTAATTAATGACTATTTAATCTTTTACAAATCATTAATATAGATTTAAAAGTCAGTAGTTCTGTTAACAACTTACAAGTGTGTTGCAAGTTATATATAAACTTTGTTAAGTTATGAACAAAATCATTTGCAAATGATTAATAAATAATAGCCTGAAAGATTTATTTGACATAGCTTAACATAATTCCTGCACAGAGACTGAAACTCTGCTTCACAGAGAAGTTGTTGTAATTGCTAATTTCCTTCGCAAATGATCTGCTTTCTGCATCCCATTAATCTGAAGTGTTACCCATTCTTCATATGTAAATGTTTTACATATCACGTGTAGATATTCCACACATGTTAAAAATTATGTGCATAAGTACACACGACGGCCTTCTGTATGCTCCAGTTTAAAGACTGCAGATAATATTTTTATTGCTTCTAAGTTTTATTGTTTCTCAGCTTGCACAGCTTTCAGTGTTGACCACAAAATACCGTGTGTTTAGTACCAAAAGCTGTAAACAACGCCTACAGTCCAATTCAGAACTTTCTGGCAACTACTGGGATGGTAGAGAAAAATGTGTACTCCCTGACCAGTTTGCAAAAATCTCCTTGCAGTAGTTTTCCTTGCTAGCAGATTGCTGTGGTCAACCATACTTTTCTAGGAACATGCTGCCTTTTCTGTAAACACTTCCCCTGCTCTACAAGAAGTAGGAAGACTGTAAAAGAGTGACACAAACTTGCCTTTTAACATGTCTTAACTGTAGCAATAAGGCACAACTCCTACTTTGAAAGTCAACATTCTCCATTTCCAGTTTGCGTTGCACTTATTCAAGTTTTATCCGGTTTATAAGTGATGACGTATGAACCCTGCTTCCGGGTCCAAACTACTCCGAGTTTATTAAGGCTGTTGTGTTTTTAACATGACTTAATGCTTTGCATCTTGTTCTATTTAATCTGAACAAACCCCTAAAAAAAGTCAGTGATCACTGTCGGCCTCTCTCGGTTTTTATTACTACTGTTCATGTTAAAGCTCAGTTTTTAAAACCTTACAATGTACATACAGCCCAGCCCATGCAGCAGTACATTAATGACTAACCTCGTATTGTGGATGCATTATCTCAGTTGTTCTCCTGACTGATCATTTTATTAAAGATGAAAGAATTTAGACAGTCTGTAACTCTCAGTGATGCCGCAGTGTTCATTTGACTTTGGGACCTGGAGCGGAGTTTGGACCCAGAAACGGCTAATGACGTCAGACTTAAAGACCGGGTTGCTGCTGTTAGCAGACAAGTTGGCATCCTCTATGCAAACTACAGATGACCTTGGCAATCGGCTAGCAACCAAAGCGATCACTAGGAGGATTTTGGTGTATCTATGGTTAGTATAAATGAAACATACCAGTTTTTCAAATTTTGTTAGAAATACTGTTTATTCAGTATCTAACACTCAAACAAAAACAAAAGGCCCTTTTAGATATACCCCCCTCCTTTCTGCTAAGCTGATGAGATCTGAGCTCATCATTTTCTTCTTTGAATAGTCACTTTTCCATAAAAAACATGGGATAAACCTGATAATCTTGCATCAATCAAAAAATGTATGCATTAAGAAAACTTGTTTGTATACTTACTCACATAATTTGTTTGCAGCTAAAGGAGCCCGAAAAATGACATGTAAAACTTTTACATTCGATGAACTATTAGATTAGGACATGGGATAAGCTGGAAAAAGTGATTTACAGTATTCCCTCACTAGGTGAAAATACGCAAAGCAGAAACCATGTGTTTTTATTATTTTTATATATTAAGTCATAAAACCCCTCCCCACACTCTTATAAGCCTTCCCCACACTCTTACACTCTTAAAAACCCTATTATAACCCTGTTATTATTTTTCAGGCCAGAAAATGCTTATTTTACCGCAAAAATAATGAAAATCTAAAGAAATAAAAATACCCATATGCCGAAGAAATACGCAATATAATGAAACTCCTGTGATATAAATTTACAGATAAATATGTCATGTAGCAAGTCTGTGAAAAGTATAATGTACACTCAAGTCTACATCCTAAAATAATACCCAAATAAAGTAACAAGTAGTTAGCATGCAATGTTTATGACTTTAGTTGAGCCTGTACCACCATTGTATCCCTTCATATGGATAATAGACAAATTGTTTGATTATAGATCAAAATTTTGACCTGAGGATGGATAAAATGTTAAGGGTTTACTACAGTTTATGCTAAGGATAATGTCTGTATGAATGTCTGTATTCAGTTTCATGGTAATCTTAAATATATGACATTACACTTACAGCCATGAATCAAGTTGGTACTGAAGAAGAAGCTAAGATAACCAAACAGAATCACCAAAGTTACTGCAATTCACTCAGTGAAAAGGCAAAGATATTCTTGTAGTTGTTTTAATCTGATTCTTTACAAAAACACAAAATTGTGACCCTTATATAGGTGAAAACATTTATTCACTAAACCAAATAGTCACAGTATTGCCCTGCCGTACTGAAAATTCTTAAATTGATCTGGTACCAAGTAAATACAGGGCCAGTATTGCCGATACCAATACTTATAAAAGCAGCTTATGTGGGAGAGCAGTGTGTCATGATTTAAGAGATGAAGACATTTTAATGACCACTAAGTCAGTGTGATGTTTACTTTTTACAAAAATTAGTTAACAAAACATTTTCATCTACTTTGAAACTGGGCTTATTGAAGAGCTGGAGTATAATTGGGACTGTCTCCAAAGCACTTTGAGTCAGCTTCTGTTGTTTAAATGTGCTATAGGCTATAAATAAAATAGATGTGACAGTCAATACATAACGGTTCAAATATTCTTCAGAGTGCATGTTTGAAGTATCTTTTTTTTATATTTAAAAGAGTAATAATTTGTTTAACACAATTCAGTGTAGTACATATTGAACTTAGAAGCAAGAAACAAAGTATCGATCCGATACCAATACCAGCACTGGTATCAACACTATTGATATTTGGATCGCCCACATCTAATTGACAGACGTTACCATCCTCCGACTGTAATATATTCACCAAAAGTTTAGCACTGGACATGGATAAATTATAAAAATCCAAAATATAGAACATCAGCAAGGCAAAAATCCCTGAATCTTTTAATTTTGGCCAACCAAAGACCAAAGAGGCTTGAATGGATTATACAGTAGGTATACCTTGCCTGTCTTGTAAAAGCCTCTTAGAGTGCTATACAAGCAAGGGTTTTATTTACTGTTTTGGGAATTGCAATCAAGAACAAGCCTGGTTTTATATCAGATGTTGATCACTTGTAGTCAAGAGTGGCTGCATCTATCTGATGAATATTATGTTTGTTAAGCCTTTATGATTGGATATGGGAATCAAAAACTATGGTCCGCTTCACCAGTGCCCAAATGAATGGAAGAGGTGGATTAGTGCAAAGAAGGCTGAAAATTATCTTTTTTTTTTTTTTTTTTGCTGTATCACTCTGATTTTATTAGACCCAAAGATGTTTGCAAGACAACAGTGCAACGGGCAGTGATACGACACAGGTGCTGTGATAAATTTAAAATTAACATTTTAGTTCATTGCAAATTAAGACATGGTCTAAAAAATGAACGCGATTAAATTTAAAAAGAAAAAAAAAGGTTATACCATGCACTTAAAATTCAAAATGTCCAATTTTAAGTTTTGACTGAGTTAGAATCAAAATATAAAAACGAAACCTCCTCCGCCATCTAAGGCAGTGCTGTGGGGCCAAGCGTTAGTATGGCTGGATGTCTGTCAGTGATCACTATATATGGGATTAGATTAGGCTAGATCAGATTAGGGATTGTATGGAAATAAACATTCCCTGTGGCTCCGCAACTAATCCCAGCTCAAAAGCCACAGGCAGGATTATGAGAGAAGTAGTGCCAAGAGGTTATTATGTTTTCCCCCTTGGTATATCCTGCATTTTGAAGTACTTAGTATTTTAGGTATGTCAAGATTTTCAACCATTGGGCACTATGTACCTTTCATGATACAGAGTTCAAGGCACAGAGAGTGTGAGGAAAGAAAGATCCTTCAAAAATGTTTTAAAAATAGGTCCAGACTCTGTGTTAGAAATTACGATGACCGTGTTGATGCTATTCATGTATTGTTTTAAGAGTACAAAACTCCTATTGTGCACATATTAATTAAATCACTAACACAAAAATACAGAATTACATTTTGACAAGTGTTTCATTTAATATGCGAAAGAAATAAAAGGCACAACTGCGTAACTTCACAAAAGTTTTCAGGCAGAAGGAATCAGGAATCAATTGGCTGATAAGAAAAACAGACGCTACTGTTTGTCTCTGCTAAATGAACAGATAGTGAACCACAAAGGCCCCAAGCACCAAGTGCTCGCTTCAGAATTCTTGAGTGAGGCAGGGTTTTTTCCACACAAATGATTTTTTTTTTGCCCACCAAAAAGGTTTTAACGACATAAAGAAGAAGAGAAGAAGAAGAATTACAAAACAAGTGCAAATCTCTGCGAAGAAAGCTGACTCTCTGGGCAGCATTTACTTATGAGGGAATTGTGGGCATAGTTTTAAAGATAAAAGACTTTGTTTTCATAAATATTTTATTAAATTTAGACTTTTTTGACCTTGAATAACAGGTCAGAGGTCAAAAGCAACATAACATTTAGAATCCTCATTAACATTAGCAATACACACCACGCTTGAATCATGGTTCTAAGCTACAAGACTTTTTGTACATGCCATAGTGACATTTTTTTTTAAACATTGCACATTGCTATGCTAACTTATTTAGTTACAATTCTACCAGGATTTAAAAATGGATATGTAAATGGGGTCACTGGCGCTCCCATGGACTTTTAAGTTGACCTTGAGGACCTTGGCGAATATAATCCAAATTTAATGGATTGTTAACATGACCCCCACTTTATATCCCTACAAAACATACAGGCACAATGTTTAGTAAATTTTCACGTCTAGACTCAAGCTGCAGTGGATCGTTCTGGTCGTTTTGATAGTTTACTTCATCTCATTTTACTAATCAGGGTAATGCTGCCAGCATCCCTGACAGAGTAGCTGTTTTCACCTCGTTCTTATCCTCGTTTTCTGAGAATCTTCTATGAGGTGCCTGGATTTAGGGCCACAGAGCACATAGAGTCAAACTCTAATAGTAATAACAAAAAATTTGCTGGATTTGTAAAACTTGTGTTTGGCTGGCATGTGATGGATCAGTGTGACAAGGTTTAGAACGAGGTTTTATCTCCTATGCTAAAATAGGCACATAGGCGACTGCTGTGCACTTATGTAAGGGGAAGAAAAGAAGAAGAAAAAAACACTACAATTGTACAGAAATAGTTTATTGCAAGAGCAACCCTGTATAAAAATGTAAATGTAAATACTTTTACAGTTTTCAATCAGAGATTATATCAATCTGCGTCCATGAGTTTGTTTCTTTGCCCACCAACACGTCCTATGACCAGGAATTGTACAACCAGTTTTGGTTTTTATCTAGATGAGATATTATGTTGTCATCATGTTGCTTGCTAACATGTTTTTATAAATCTCCTTATAAAAGCACAGTTTAATTTATATTTCAGCACAGTCACATCTCTTTTATATTCACAAAACCACAGGTATGCATGAGACATTATTATGCCATCAGGTTGCCTAGCAATGATTGAACAACAAATTGCGTTTTTTTTTGTTGCTTTTTTGCATCATGTCTTTTTAGTTTCACCACAGTAACATCTCATTTGTATCCAAAAAGGCTGAATTACACATGACATATTAAAATCTTCATGCTGCTTAGCAACCACCTAGCAATGGCCTAAAATGACCCTTTTGTATAACATCGATACAGCTACAATACCATATAAAAATACAGTATAATTTTAATTTCATGGCCAATATTTTGAATAGGCCAACCAATACAGGAGCATGGGCATGTGCTACTTAAGAAAGTACAACGTGGATCAAAAATACTCATCTGATTTCAAAGTGCTTTAGCATGTATGGTTAGACAGAGGAGATTCATGAGTTTCATGTGGTTACTGGTAGGTAGCTTAACAACAGCAGTGGCTGCAGTGACTCCGGACATGCTGGAAAAGTATGACACAAGTTTGACTATCATGTGAACATATGTCCTCTGTACAGAGAGGGACACTTGTCAACATTGTAAATTTTGTATATAAAACTTTATATTCAGCCAAGGTATTTTAAAATGATCTTTCCATTACTTAAAAAAATATAGCCTTTGGAAATCGGATGATTCTTTTTGATGAATCTTTTCTACTTAAAGTATCAAAAATGACAGGACTTTTGATGTGTTAAAATAGCTGCATTTTGGGGAGATATCTTGCTCCAATGGTTCCCAACCCAATCAAATAACTAATGGTGGGTAAAGGAAAACAAAATTCATCATTCTTGAATGAGTGTACATTTTGTGGTTGGGTCTTTTACTGGAACACTGTCATTGCGGACTAGGTTTATTTGACATTACGGCACAGAGAGTATAAAAAAAGATGCAGAAATTACCTAAAGTTAGGTTCATAAATATTTGGACAGATATGTTTTGTTTTTTGTTGTTTTTTAATTTTGGTTCTGTGCATTACTGCAATAAATTTTAAATGAAACAACTCAGATGCAGTTAGAGTGAAGAATTTTGGCTCTAAATTGGTGGGTTGAACAAAAAGATTGCATTAAAAAAGTGAGGAACAGAAGCATTTTTAACACTATCCCTTCATTTCAGGGGCTTAAAAGTAATTTGACAAATTAAATAACTGAAAATAAAATGTTTATTTTTAATACTTAGTTGAAATCCCTTTGCTGGCAATGACAGCCTGAAGTCTTGAACTCATGGACATCACCAGATGCAGGGTTTCCTCCTTTTTAATGCTCTACCAGGCCTTTACTGCAGCGGCTTTCAGTTACTGTTTGTGGCCTTTTCTGTCTGGGTTGATTTGGCTGTGTGTTTTGGGTCATTGTGTCATGGTGCTGGGTCTATGACCCAGCCGTTTGTGTTCATTATTAGCATTATTTTATGTTCTAGTTAATTCTGTTTATGTATGCTGTTTAGTATTGCTAGATCCTAGGTTTTGGCCCTTTGCTCCTCATGTTACTCTGTGCTCCCTCTGTGTGTTCAGTCATCCCTGCCTGTGTGTTTCTTCTGTTCCAGTGTAGTCGGGTTCTTGTGTAAAGCCTGTGTCTCTTAGTCTGTGTCTTGGCATGTGGGTTTCCTGTTTTATTGTGAAGGTCTCTGTCTCAGGTGAATGTGTTTTGAGGATCAGCTGTGTTTCCCTCCTGTGTGTTGTTTCCTCGTTACCTCTGTGTATATTTAGTGTGTGGTCGCCTCTGTTCCTTGTCGGATTGTCTGCGTTAAATGGTGTCTGCATTACCGGTGTCATTATGGAACCCGCGGACAATCCTATATGGGGCCCATTTTTCATCCCATTTCCAAACCATATGGAGCCCACATAAAAATGTTGGCTGGGTCTCTGCCCTTCATCCCATGTGTCCCCTTGCTACATGTTCAGCTTGTTATTAGTTTTCCCAGTTTAGGTTGTGTTTTAGTTCTGTCCTCATCATCCTCGCTTTGTTATTATCATCACTGTAAATTAACCTCTCACCTGCAGCCCTCGAGTTCCTGCGTTTTGTGTCCATCATTCTCCACACCACACGGCTGGCTTCCCCAGCCCTGACACATTGTCCATCTGTATTATGTAATATATAGAAATATTTAGCTGGATTTGAGCAGACAGTATCTCTCTGAACACCTCAGAATTCATTCAGCTGCTTCTGTCCTGTGTCACATCATCAATAAACACTAGTGTCCCAAGCCCAAGCAATCACACTGCCTCTGCTGTGTTTTACAGATGATGTGGTGTGCTTTGCATCGTGAGCTGTTCCACACCTTCTCCTTACCTTTTTCTTGCCATCATTCTGGTAGAGCTTAATCTTTGTTTCATCTGTCCAAAGAATGTTTCTCCAGAACTGTGCTGTCTTTTTTAGATGTTTTTTAGAAAGTCCAATCGAACCTTCCTATTTTTGAGGCTTATGAGGAACCCTGAGTATGAACTGGCTGCACTGAGTTGTGGCAGTAAGGTAATCGGTGCCTGTCACTGATAACCACAGATAGTTCAACCTCCAGTGTCCACCATCTGATTTAAGAGAAGCTATATTAGCCATTAGCCTTGGGTAGCTTGTGGGACTATGGAGGTAGCTGACAACTGGCAAACCAAGCAAAGCGTAGCTCTAGCTCTAGCAGTAGCTGAAATAAGTTTGTTGATTCCAGAGCACAAGACCTCCGGTCGGCCTCAAGCAGTTTTGACAATTTGTCAGTAAGTAGACAGGGAAGCAACTTCCTGCTTACCCTGTGAGGAGTATTTCCGACTTCAAGTGAGGATGTAGACAGGCGGTGGAAGCAATACTTTGAGGTTCTCCTAACTAAACTCCAATGACACACTTTCAATAGAGGGAAGCAGAGTCTAGGGATGAAGGGGATAACTCTCACGCATTACTAAGATACAGTAGTTAAACAACACCTAGGTGGTCAAACCCATGGGATGGATGAGATTTGCTCTGAGTTTGTCAAGCAGCTGGATGATTGTTTTGGTTAACACAGCTCTGCAACATTACATGGAAGTTGTGAACAGTGCATCTGAAATTGGCAGACTGAGAAGGTTGGTTTGCTTTTTAAGAAGGGGGACTGGAAGTTGTGCTCTAACTTCAAGGAGCTCACACTCCTGAGTTGAACATAGAATCCAGGAGAAACAAAGTTGCTTTCGTTTTAACCATGGAGCAACAGATACTTTATAGTGAATTTTAAGTCTGCCCAACCATTCCACATCTGCTTTGTAGACAAAGAGAAGGGATAAACATTGTTACGGCCCTAGCAGGAACTCCTCCTGAAGTTGCCCTTGTGTGGGTGTGTCCTGCTATATCTCCTGCCTTAGGCGCCACCCTTTTTTGTACAGCTGACTCCCATCAGCTATTAGAAGATACAGGTGAGCTCGAGAGGCAGAAGGGCCAGAGAGGGATCCATGTTGGTGGTTGCAGCTAGTGAGCTGTGTGAGTGAATGTTTGCTCCTGCTCTGTGGAGAGGAGCGTGTGTTTGGGTGACTAGTACTTTTCCTTACTTTTCAGTTTACTGACCAACACCTGAGTTCTATTGTTTGTTTGTTTAAATGGTGATAGCGGCTTGAGCGTCTCTTTTAGTTTACTCATTAATAAACGTCTTTAATTTAACCATTTTGTCTCCTATTTTCAAACCGGACACTTTTGTTACTTTCCCTCATCCCCTGGACCCTAACGTAACACATGCAGACTCAAGGATCCTCGAGAGGGTAAAGGGCTGATCCAGTGTTCCACGACCAGAACGAAAACTGTATTATTACTCCTGTATCCAAAGTTCAACTAATGGACAGACTCTCCTTTCGGGCACCCTGGCATTTCCCAGCGAGGCTGAGGAGTGTAATCCCCCTATAGTTGGAACACACAGTTCCCTTTCTTGAAGATGGGAACTACCAGGGACTATATTGTCTGGGGGCTTTTGCCCCCTGGTAGGGTCTCCAATGGTAAATTGGTCTTGGGTAAGGGACCAGACAACCAGCAATTCAAAAGACCCTTATCAAAGTCAACTTTATGGTCAAAGACCTTATATAGTCTTATGTACAACACAATACAATACTATACAATTATGTAAACAGCATTGTCCAACACAGCCATAGTGATTGTGGGCAAGTTCATTATCAAGTGGGGTTGGGGCAATGGCCATGGTTCAGAGTTTTGTATGTTTGGTGGGTGGGGGGTTCAGAGGGAAGAGGTGAATGCAGGTCTGGAGTTCATGTGTGTGAAAGCAGGGAGAGTATTCAGCAACCTGACAACATGATGGATGAAGCTGTCTCTCAGTCTGCTGGTTCTAGCCCAGAGGCTCTTCGGTCTCCTTCCTGATGGCAGCAAACTGAAGAAGCTGTTGGGTGGATGAGTGGAGTCACCTGTGATGCAGAGGGCTTTTCGGATGAGACAGGTGCAGTAGATGTCCTGGAGAGAGGAAAGAGAAGTACCCACGATCCTCTCCGCTGCTCTCACTACCCGTTGTAACTTTTTCGTCATTGGGCTTTACTGACCACAAAGAACAATGCAGTGTTCTCTGACCAGGAGAGATCTTCTGACATGTGCACATCCAGGAACTTGGTGCTGTTTACCCTCTCCACAGCAGCACCATTGATGGTTAGTGGGGTGTGCAGGGTGTGACTTCTCCTGAAGTCTATGATGATCTCCTTGGTCTTCTCCACATTCATGGACAGGTTGCTGTTGCTGCACCACTCTTAACTTCACTCCTGTAGTAGGTCTCACTGCAGTAGTCTGTCATGTAAAGCACATTTCATGAGCTGCTTTCCATTGCCATTACCAAACCAATATTCACAAACAACTCTAAATTTTTCCTTTAAAAGCTAACATTCTAGGGAACATTTAGGGAACTTACTGGATCTGTTGAATGACTTTTTATGTGTTTAGTGTACACAAATTTCTCCCAGGACAGTAATCAGAATACTGCTGAAAAGCTGTTCACATTAATTCACTTTAAACCAGTTTTATTTATTTAAATCACAGAAATGCTCATCAGAAGGATATTTATATAGCAAAATAAGTTTATTTATAGAAAAAGGAAGATGATTCCCAAAGAACTAGATTGGGTTACCAGCTGTTTAACAGGAATGATTAGGGCTAAGGTGAAAGAGAAAAAAGAAATATAAATGAGAGAGAAAGGTACTGTCAAGCATATCATTATACTTTGATGCATTTTGCCACTTAGTACAGTTTACAAGGTCTATACTCAGACACTCCATAATGTTACAACTGGAATGATAAGGTGGAGCCAAAGTCTAATTAGGAAAAACAATGCAGATGTTTTAGTGTCTTCCTGCCTGTATAAATCCCAGCGCATGCTTTAAAGAGAAAAGTTCATATTCTAGTCTGCCATCTAGTGACAGAAGCTATGTTGACAGACTAAGTGATAGAGAGAGCAGGCCTGCATAGATGTACAGTTTGTCTTTATTGACTGGGCAACAAATAGATAGGCAAAAGGTGGTCTCTGAATAAATTAGGCTATATAATTGTTATTGTAATGATATTTAAAAATCAGCAATCATTGGCTCATAAAGTAAGCTTGATAAAATTTCAGACTCTTCAGTGATAATGCTCAACAACTGTGGATTCCACAAAGTTTTTGAAAGATGGTTAAGTTAAAAATTATTTCTTTATCCATAATCATCAAAGTGTTTAAGGGGGAAAGGGGGCAAATAATAATACAAACACCTTTCTAGTTTTTATATTATATGGCAACCAGAGCAAGTGGAAATACTCCTTAATCAGAAGTAAGAAGAGATTCCATTAAAAAATACATTCTTGTTGCAAATGTCAAGCAGCAAGTTAAGAATATGAAAGAGAGAAGAGCATGGTTTCTACAGGACAATGATCCCAGTAAAACTTTAAAATGTACAAATTAAAATCTTTAGAGTTCTCTGATTTGAACAGTACTGGAAATCTGCAGGGAGCTCAAACATGGTGTCAGACGGCCAAAAATATTTAAGACTCAGCAGTAACATCAGTAACTTGGCCAAGGAGATCACTGAACACTGACTAAGTAGAGCTTGAAACTTTTGCATACCTTTATATTTTAAATTAATTTAAAATTTTTGATCAGCTGGAAAAACTGCTGTGGCCCAAACGGACACTAACACAATCTGCCATCAGAGAGAATTAATTTGCAAAGGTTACAGAGGATTTTCAGATCTGGGCTTCAGGTTTCATTTTAGTGAATGGTGATATTTACTCTGATTACAGTTTAACTTGTATGTAAATGCAGCACAGAACAGCGGAAGCACAGGCCAGAATGTGATAAGAGCGGAAAGAATTGTGTTATTTTGGTGTAGAGTGACCCAATCTCACAACTTTGCATGGATTCTGACCAATGTGTAGACTTTACCCTATCCTCAAATAATGTGCGATTTGACAGCGTACATTTGGTAGCACTTTATGTAATGTAATTTTGCAACACATCATTAATATTATATGTACTGAGGCTATAGGCATGAGCCTTGGATTGTGATGTCTAATAGTATTTAAGATATTGTATATATTACTGTGGAGGTATTTATAGTAAAAGTAAGAAAATAAAACTGCATTAAGGTTTTTTTTCTTTGAAATTGTTCCAGATTTTTTGTTTAAAAAATGAAATGCAGTCTTAATCCACAGTGCATTGTTGCATTTGTATATGTCCTTCACATTTTGAGTGTGAAATATATCATATTCATACAGCAGTGAAGGTGAACAAGGATGCACGACAATATTACAACATACAACTGCTAAAACTGAAGTCTCCTACAGTATTTTTCTGTTACTACAGTGATCTCCTTTTACGTGCCATTTTTGACATTGTATAGTGTTCATTAAAAAACCTACATGACTGTATTTATAGTCTGCACGACATTCCATATATAATGACACGTTCAGCTAATCTTTGACAATCTTTAACATGACTGGGGCTCGGCTGGGGCCAACGGAGAGCCATGATTCAGTTGGATGTTGTGCAGGGGTGTGTTGTGGTATGTTTCTGGGAAAAAGGGTTATCTGTAGCTGATAAGAGCCACGTTTAAAAGGCTGCGCAGGAAGAGGTCCACTTACTTCACTGCCAGCTGGAGGGAGCCGCAACACGCGAATCATGCTGCTGCTCGTCACCGTTGTCAATGTGCTTTTTGGTGTTGGAATGGTTTGCATGCCCCTGTCAGACAACGGGCCCCACATCGCCCACGGCTGGGCTCAGGTGGTCCGGCTCAGGCACCTTTATGCCACCAGACCGGGAATGCACCTGCTGATCAGTGAGGGTGGACAGATCCATGGTTCTGCCATCCAGACTCTGCACAGTAAGTGGAACACTTTAAGTCAAAAGGCTGCAAACTGCGGTACTTGTTACTAACTGTAGTGTGCTTTA
Source organism: Benitochromis conjunctus (assembly GCA_015052645.1). Taxonomy (NCBI): domain Eukaryota; kingdom Metazoa; phylum Chordata; class Actinopteri; order Cichliformes; family Cichlidae; genus Benitochromis; species Benitochromis conjunctus. The sequence continues at coordinate 55,157 of VOQK01037528.1, forward strand.
CTGTGGGGAATATTTCCATTTTAGGCTTAATGGAGATTCGTCCAGTGGGTCCAGGCCGTGTTGTAATCAGAGGGGTAGCAACCGCAAGGTTTCTCTGCATTGAAGACGACGGCACGCTGTACTCATCGGTGAGCATAATAATAGTACTATACTACTACTACTGTTACTAATGAATGATAATAATAATAATAAAAGGAGAAGAATACATATTTATATTTATATTACTTATCGAAACAAAAGATACAACATTTTTTCCAAAATCACTCATAAAAGAATGAAATACAATAATGTAGGAGGACCAAAAATAACTTTAGCATACCTAATTAAGTGACAATTTTTTTCTAAATGTTACTTCTCATGATGGACTCGTGACCAGCTTCTTCCTCCTCACCCTTCAGCTAGTCCTATTTCTAGAGCCCAGACAGGTTCAGAAAGCAGCTCCAAGCCGACACTCTGCTCGTACGTTATTTATGTGTCTCATTTTGGAAATGTTTCTGAGATTCCAGCAGTGGAGAGTTTGTTCTGAATTACCAAGCAAGCTACCCAGCCCTCTGCTTTGAAAGTAAGAATATCTAACTCCACACACTGGCCAGGCTTATATTCTTGCTGCTTGTGTACGGGCCTGAAATAGGACGTTTTCACTGAGTGCAGTCATAAAAAATGATGTACATGCCATGATTCAGTAGCTTGTAGAGCCTCCTTTAGCAGTAATGGTCAGTAGGAAGACTTTATTCTCTCACATTGTTGTGGAGGAACCAAAGTTGCTTTGGTTCACTGCTGTTTGCAGACATTTGGTTATGCACAGCTCTCTTAAAGTTACGCCACAGCATGTTAGTTGGGTTGAGTTCTGGACTTTGACTGGGCCATTGCAGCATCTTAATTATTTTTTTTCAGCCATTCTGTTGTAAATGTATTGCTGTGCTTGGGATCATTGTCCTGTTGCATGACCCAATTTCAGGCAAGCGTTTGACCCAGCATACTTTGGTATACAGAAGAATTCATGGTTGACTCAGTGACTGTAAGGTACCCAAACAATCAGCGCTCCACCACAGTGCTGACAGTTGGTTTGACGTATATGTGCTCATATACTGTGCTTGGTTATCTCCAAACGTGGTGCTGTTCATCATGGCCAGACATCTCCACTTGTCTATCCGAAGGACTTTGTTCCAGAGGTTTTGTGGTTTGTTTGTTGTTGCTGTCATGTTCTTTTTAGAGAGAAGAAGCAAGCCATACATGTTCAGTCTTTTTCTAAATTTGCTGTGATGAATTTTAACTTTTGACATACAAACTGAGGCCTATAGAATTAGTGACGTAGCTCTCAGGTTTCTTGGCAGTTTCTCTTACCTTGGGGCTAATTCGCTGGATCGTCCACACCTGGAAAGACTGAGATTGTTAACAGACACGTTAACACAGACCTGCAAACTGCCTAAAGTTCTGCTTTTGTGGAGATGATCAATTAACCAAATTCATATGTCTCTGAGCACCTGGCTGCTACTTATCCTCTTAATTCCTATGGAAGCAGTGCAGGTGCATTAAGGCTTTGACAGGATTGCATAGAGTGCTTTGATGTGCTTCTGTAAGCCATGTGAATATTTCTGATCCTTTCTGCCACTATGTTATATTTATATACTGCAACAGCTATAATAGGTGAAATACCAACTGCAGTTGCATCTCATGCAACAAGTGCTAATACACTTAACCTCACAGACAATCACAATGAACCATGATGACCACAGGTACATCAAAAACAGAGCCTTTCTCAGCAGTGTCATGTTTTTTCTCTTCATATGAGGAGACACACATGACAAGTAAAATATAAGACAGGTAAAATAAGCTTCTTCTCCATCTTTGTGCTATTTGTAAACTTTCTAAAGCAAAAACCTGTTGGAAAAAATTCACAACATTTTAACCAATTAATCTGATTGATTAATAATTAATCATTTTCTACAGAGTATTTCATAATCTGCTCTGCAGAGTTCTACTTAAATGTGATTATTACTGGTTTAAACTTGATATTCTGATACAGCGCTTTTACTTCACTAAATACTATAGCTGCACTTGGTGTAAAGCTGGCATTTGAACACTAAGTGGTAAACTGTTATTCCATAAAGAAAGTAGATATAATTTCTGACTACAAGCTTCTTCAATGGCTACTCTAGATGTGCTGTGCTTGTGCTATGTTGTTAATCGGCTTCCATATTCACTGCATGCAGCAGAGTCATTCATTCAAATAGTCGACCAGTTCATCAACCTTTGTTCAGTGTGGTGCAGGGCAGGATGTGTTTGCAAAGTGGAAAAAGCTGAATGAAAAGCTCCAGCAGCACCAACAACAACCTTGGCCTCTGGCTGGGTATCTTTGGTCAAAGTAAACAGCCATCGAAGAACTTGCAGTGCCATTTACGTATGGTGTTTTTTTTGTTGTTAATAGTCCCTGTTAACCCTTACCCCTCATTGTACAACATGTATATAGGATCAGCAAACAAATGCATTTTGAGTCAAAACAAAAGCCATATTTTTTATTTATTTCAAATAAAGGATACAATAAAGTATATTGTAGAATGTGGACAGTGATACATGTGAATGTAATGTGAACTTTTCCAGCATGCCTACAGCAGAGAGGACTGCATCTTCAGAGAGCAGATCTTGCCAGATGGGTACAACATATATGTCTCTGACAGACACGGAGTCTTGCTCAGTCTGGGAAACCACCGGCAAAGACTGCAGGGCTTAGACCGAGGCGTTCCAGCCCTGGCCCAGTTCCTCCCCAGGATCAGCACTCTGAATCAAATCCCCTCCCCTGGGGCAAACATCCGTGACCACATTAAAGTAGCAAAAACAGAAGAGCCTGTGGACACAATAGAGTCATTTGGAAAGTTCTCTCAGATTGTTGACAGTCCCAGCTTCCATAAGAGATGAGACTGCAGCTCTAAGACACCTGTTTGTGGATGTGCCAGGGGTGTCTGTGCACTCTTCTCTGTTGTAAAACCAGGGACTGGGTGCAGCAGTCCTGCACCGGGGAAAGTACCCGCCAGCACTGTCAAGTCCAAAAGACTACAAGTGACCCAAAAGTCTCCAAGAGCAGCATCCAACAGAGTGGAGAATGACAGCTGTAGTGTGTATGCTGTACAGGACACATGTAGGACAAGGCGAGGGTGATCACTGACCACAGGCAAACAAAAAGCAGCACAAACACATGCAAGGAAAAGGAATTAGAAGTCAGACTGACCGAGCACCGTACATGCTGCAACATTAAAGAAAGAGTCAGACATTCTGCCTTTTCCATCAGGATCAGCAGGATCTGGGCTTAGTCAGGTAACCTCTGGTTTAACCTTGGGTTTTACTGTCATTGAGGTGCTCCACTTTTTACATCGCCACAGTAAATTTTGCTCTGGAGCAGATTGTGTTCAAGATAAGCAGTCAACACATACAAACCCTTGGCATCCAGGCAATGAGAGGGTTTCTATTTTGTAACATTTTCTTTTAGACTTTTCTTTTAGACTCTGTTTTAAGCCAAACCCTTGTGTATAAATGATGTAGCAGTGATGCTGATAAGTTGACACACAAATGATTTGTTTTTTAATTTTTTATTTAATATAATTTTAACCTCATTTAATTTTCCCCAGCTTTTAAGTTTTACAGACCACTCAAAGCGCTTAACACTATAAATTAAGCACTTCTTAATACAACCTATTGCCTGTAATATTGTTTAGATTGATGTCAGTATTGGGGTTGGTTCAGTCAGGTGAGGTATACTTATGGGGATACTATGGATATGTTGAACTTCCTTTATAGAACTGGCCTCGTGTCTTCTTTCTGTTGTACCCAGAAAGACCAAAGTGGTGACTGGGGGTAGACTATGTTATAGTACAAAGCATGCAGGAGGCAGCACCTGTAGAGTACCTGTTTGGACATCCATGTTTTCACATTGAGCTCTGTCACTAATGTCTGAAAAACTTCACGACTACAGTATATAGTGTAATTTGTACTGTAAAACTACAGCAAATACATTTGCCAGTGTCATTCCTGTTTAATCATTGTACCTTCATATTTCCTTAATCTGTCCTGTTTCCTGTTACATGTAAGGATGTTGGATGTAGGGGTGTGTGAGTGGGTCATCCAGTGGGTTGATACCTGGGCACACCTTGAGCTCAATACTGAACACCAGTTTGTCACAGACGCGTTCATCAGTGTGAGTGTGATCGATTGTTGTATAAAGCGCCATGATAGATCATATATCCAATGATATGTTCACTCTGTGAATGTGGTTTGCAGTCAAAAGTACTTTATAAATGTACTAAATTAATATGACGAACCATTTCAAGCTTAGTCACTGTGCAGTTTTGTTGCTCTTAGATATATTTTTAATTCTTTATAAATAATTGCATGCACAGCACACAAAGTATATCAAAGAAGCACTTATTACAGTAATTAGCAGTGTATAATCCCAACAGGCTCTGTGCTGCAGGTCTAAATAAACAAGTGCTTAAATACCTGGTACTATATCCAGCTGTTAAAGTTCATTACAGTCCTTTTACTTTGCATGGACAATTTAAAACAGCTCGTTTAAGAAGTTTTAATCATTTGCAGAGGAACGGTTTATATGAAGATTTTCAGTCAAGGTTTAGAGCTCATGATGGCACAGAAGAAAAATAAAAAAAAATATGAAGAGCTTAATAAATAAAAGTCTAAACATGATACAGTTTAAATGTAAACTGAATGCAGGTATTGTGCTATGAGGGGTAAAGATTTTCTTTATCTGTCCTGGTGCTACTGAGACAGAAAGAGACGTTAGAGAGTGCGTTCACCTGCTTTCCCAGTAAGCAGCGCAGTCAGGATCCAGTAATTATCCACAGCCTTTTACCAGCCACAGAGATCTGGGTGACCTCTGCTTCAGCTGCTGCAGGAACCCAAGTGTGTTGATTCAAACTGCATACAAACAGAACGAGCATTATTATTGTCCAAACAGCTCACACTCAATTCCAGCACTTTAAGGGACTGGATTACAGGCCTCGTTCTGGGCAGCAGGACTGTCAGCGCCATCAGCTGGTCAAGTTCTGTCTCGTCAAGATGCGCAGGAAAAGTATTACTGGGCTTCATGAGACGAAAAGTAGCCATTTCTCTTTCACATAAACCACAATGAGGAAGAAAAAAAACGTTTTCATTTGATAAAGTTAAAATTAAAATATAACAATAACTAAAGCTGCTGCAACAGACCGTCAGTCAGCATAGTGCCAGGACAAAAAAGACTCTAGTGTCTATATCCTCCTGACAACCGAGGAAAAAACGTTTTTGTGATTTCCTTCCTCTGGAGGAGAAAAAGAGACTGGTTGTTGAGAGATTGGCTGTGTTAGTGAGAGAGTCACAAACTAATGTGACACTTATGTCTGCATTTTGATTTTGTTAAATATGAACACAATGACAGCAGCAGTGCTGCCACGAGTCTGGACACAAAGACAGGACCAGTGTGTTTATTTGGTCGTTCAATGGGAGGCTTCAGTTAAGTAAAAAGTACTCCCAGTAAGTGTCCCAGTCACATTTCAGATGTCCTAATTAAAAGTGGCACTGTACAACGTGATGAACGTTTTCTATTTACAACAAAAAACTTTATCCCTCTACTTCAGTCACAGTGTTTTTCTCCCCTTTTCACAGCAGGTAGCTGTTTCAAATGAAGCAGAAGATTAAGAAACCAGCTGCAGAGCTTTGTTCTTTCAGTATTTTGTGAAACCTTCAAAAAAAAAATGCTGTCATTGCTCCTATCCACTGTATAATTGTGCAGACACTGAGCTCAGAGCACATTATGAACTACTGACTTAAATCCATGTACATGCCTGAAACTGTTCGCCAAAGCGTTTCCAGTTCCAGCACAGACAGTGCTTTCTGTCCACAGCTTCAGTCCTTGTATTGAACTTAGGAGCGTATTTTTTTAAATCTGGCCCCATATTCACAAAGCTTCCTGGGACAATGGCTTACTCCTAGTGACAAAATTCTGAGACAATTCTTATGTTTTTGAAGATTTTCCCCTCAAATGTTGGCAAAGGTTTAAAAAACTGTTTATGAGAAGGCAGCAGAAAGACAAAGTGTGGTGTTATTGAAGCACTTTTTTACTTTAGAGGAAGCATGCTTGGTCCTAGTCATGGAACACTGAACCAGACCAGGTCCGTCAGTGTCCCGTTGTAACATGGTGGCTGGATTTACAGTGAGGACGACCAAGACGAGGTATGGTAGAAGCAGGAGGCATTTATTTGCCCATGCAGGGCTCAGGATATGACAATTACTGGCATGTTACGCCTTCTCCCAGCACAAACAATCGCTCACAGCTGGCAGCCTTAAATACTCTCAGCGGTCAAGGACTAAACCATTAATTTACTGTCAGGTGAGTTTTCATATTCTAACCTTCCACCACCTTGTACAATACAGCATTTTATTAAATAAATATGTACATACATTTGACCATGTTCATATGAATCAGTATTTTATACTTTACCCTTACACCTTAACCATCATTATAAAAACCAAAAACCCAGCACAGAGATTGCCCACACTGGCTTAACCCATGGCCTCTCCTGGAACCTTTAAATGGTGTCTGGACCCCTGGGGAAACATTTGGAGAGGACACAGGAAAGACAGGGGAGCAATCACATCATAGTCGCTTCTTTGCACCACCTTTACCTCTACACTTTGCACACACGTTTGCCTAAGTTCTCCATACTGGTAAACCTTATTTGCTCCCAGTAACAATTCTTTCCTCGTCACAGACAACCACCACATTTTTTGATGAGGAGCAGCTCTGCAGGGCCTGGAACAAAGGCTACCTGCTAATTATTAAAATAATAAATAAAACCTTTTGTGTGCAAATGTTACTGATGTGCAAATCTATGCTTAAAGTGTGATGTTAAAGTGCTTTTAATAAAGTGCAAAGGTTCTTCTAAAGTGTTGTACCAGTTATAATACAAATCATACTGGTAAGGGAGTCCTCTTGCTTACAGGGGTGCTTCAGCGGTACGTGCCTGGCCAGTTATTACAGGCCATTCACTCCCAGTACAGCCGTGGCCACAGCTTGGTTCATAGTGCTGGCAGTAAGTCAGGCTGCCCGTTGTCACCAGTTTTATGGACAGACTATCGCGGCATAGCCACGTTTTCACAAGCAGAATTTCACTTTTTTTGGTCAAATTTTCTTTCATTTCCACATTTTCAGTGGATTCAGGCCCTGAGGAGACGGCAGTAGTTCTGTATTTTTTAAACAACGTTTCAGGTCTTTTGTTGCCCTCTTCTTCTTTTGTTAAATTTGCGTATTTTAAAAAAAAAACAAAAACGAACACTGAATATTTGATTTCTTTTTACCCTTTTAATTAAATAGATTTTAAATTCATTCCAAAGCATTGCACTGTGTTTTTTAAACATTGTTTCCTTGATAACAGCTTATTTAACCAGCACACTTTCCCCTCGGTAATTTCAAATCATTTGTTGAAACAGTTCAGTGAAGAGCTCTTCCAGAAAAACTTACATGATGTGTGATCGTTTTATCCACTTTTTAAAAATCCAGAAGGAACATTTGCAATATTTTTTACAGCATGATTTGAAGTCTTTTGCCTTTGATACTAGAAACCTAAACAAGTGTATAAAAGACTTTTTAAAGAGACAACAAGACTCATTTAGACAGAATACAACATCATTCAAATTCCAGGCACAAGCTACGGTGAAACTCTGGCACATTCAATTGACCAACTGGCTTAATTAAGATAATTATGTTGTAAACTCCCACGGGTCTCTGCGTGTCCTCCACAGTGAATCTAAAATTTGCAGACATGAGACCCAGTCTGAGCTGACTCGAGCCTCAGAAGTGGTTCAGGTAAGATCGGGTCCAACAGCAGCATCGGCTGACAGCCTGCAGCTCGGTCTTTACAGTGTTAGATACAGCAGCTCAGAAATCTCTGGAAGGCACTGATTAGCTGCTAGTGAAGGAAGGCTGAGATGCTCACTGGACATCTGGCAGAAAAAGCGCTTTTGTTCTTTGAAACCTGAGAAAAGAAGATCCGTCCCTTTAAGTACAGTACTTTACCTCCTCTTGTTAATGAGATGGAGGCTGAGGAGTGACACATTTCCTAACAGGCTGCATGTATCCAGATGAAGGCACTGCAGTGTTGGTTGTGAGGTCTGATATTTTTATCGGACTTTCCGGTAGTAAACAAAGGCTACCACCAATACTACTGATGCTACTATGGCTGCTGTCCTCCATCGAGAAAAACTACGGATCACCCCCTCCTGCAAGATCAAGAGATCAATATTAGGAGCTGTGGATGTACCCGAGGCATCCAAACAGAAGACCGTAATGAGTTTCATGCATGTTTAATCACTTACCCAGCCCCCTTGCTGCACAAGCCAGCTGTAGACCTGCTCTTTGATGACCTGGAGAACCCAGCTGATGATCATTTGGATGTTCTCTAAATGATTGGCGGTAATAGCCTTTAAAAGAGAAACAGATATGGAAGAAAGTCAAACCTCAGTGAGGTAACATTACTCACAGTGCAGAGATTCCACCAGACAAGCTGTTAAGCCCACTGGCTGCAACACAAGGTGCATAACATTGCCGTTAGTGCCACAGCAATTACTGTCCTTTTTTTGGCTTTTTTTAACAGCCATTATGTTTGAACATAATGGCTGTGGTCTGGTGGGTGTGAGGAAAGGATACACTGGGGAATTCCTTTCCTATATCCAGCATGAAGAGAGATTCGAACAGGCAGGGAGCACAGAATATCAGCTGTAGCAGATGATTTACCTTGTATATAAGTTTACAGGCCAGATGGAAGAGAGCCACTATTCGACCCCAGTTGATGCCATCAGCAAAGATGTTTCTTGCAACCATCATGAAGACATCTTGAGCACAGTTCCCCTGAACCTGGTTTATCAGTCTGATGGGAGGAAATGGACACATCCAAACATGAGTCATTTGACTAAACAGATTTACTGACCCAAGTTTTTCTTGCGAGTGCTGCTCATAGTAAAGATATGCTTGCTCAGACTTGTCATTCAAATGTCACGCAAACAATCTCAATTTCCACAAAAACATTGCTGTCCACCAGTGCTACCCCTCAGCCTCCTGGTATCATCTTCAAAAAAAACCTTAGGTGACATCCATCCATCCTTTTCAGGGTCGCGGGGGGCGCTGGAGCCTATCCCAGCTGTCTTGGGGTGAGAGGCGGGGTACACCCTGGACAGGTCGCCAGGCTGTCGCAGGGCTAACACACACAGACAGACAAACAAACATTCACACTCATGGGAAAATTTAGTGTTTCCAATTAACCTATCCCCACTAACTGCATGTCTTTGGACTGTGGGAGGAAGCTGGAGTACCCGGGGAGAACCCACGCAAACATGGGGAGAACATGCAAACACAGAAAGACCCTGGCCTGATGGTGGAAGTGAACTCAGGACCTTCTTGCTGTGAGGCAACAGTGCTAACTACCGTGCCACCTGACATCTTTCTCTTTGTGTTCACAAGATTTTCAGAAGACATGACCTCCGACCCCGAGGTCAAGGTCACTGAGAGCCGAACTCGACCGAGAATTTTAGTAGCTGCATCCGTTAATGTCAAAATTCTACATCGCCTCAAGTTATGGCATTCACAAAATTGAACACCCACGCTGTCCGTTCACCCAGCAGGGTGGGACCACAATACCACATCAGCCCTTTACAGCTGAGGGGTTAAAGAAAGTGACTCAAAATTTCAATCCACTGCTAGAGTAGCAGTCGGTGGAGCCAATTCTCCAGTCAGTACCATTAAAGCACTGTGCTACGAGACAGCATCATGGAAAGAGCTATGGTCAAAGCTCGAGACATTACACATTCCAGTTTGTGTTTTTCCCATCGCTGTGGTCAGAATTTCATCGCTATACTGGAAATATACAGTGAACTTCAACTGACATGAGTTATGATATCACAGTGGTATTAGGAGATGGGTGATGAAATCCTGCATTTTACCGTCACCAGTCACATTCAAAAGTATATTTATATTTACATATCAATTAATTGGTAATCAAAGAACGTGCTGGAACAGCTGATGCGGCTCACCTCTGAAGCTCAGCATTCTGGTTTAAACTGTCCGCTATCTTGCGCAGCTGTTCTACCACTTCTTTGATTTGTGGATCCTGTTGTTCATCTGGCCTTCCTCCCAAATCCTCAGAAGTCACGTTCCGACCAGGGTCCTCTGTGTTTATATGTGCAATCACATACCTGTAAAAACACACACAGACACACACTTTTGTTATACAAAGATTTTCCTCAGTAAACTTAATACAATTTCATATATACAGCACCAAATCACAACAACGGTCACCTCAAGGCGCTTCATATTGTAGGTTAAAGACCCTACAATAATACAGAGAAAACGGAAAATCCCAACAATCAGAAGATCCTTTTTAACAGGGAGAACCATCCGACAGAACCAGGCTCCGGGAGGGGCAGGTCTCTATCAGGCTGGCTGTATCTCAGGTAGTAGAGCAGGTCATCTACTAATCAGATGGTTAGTGGTTTAATCCCTGGCTGTTCCCCTCTGCAGGGGAGGACTTGGGCAAGACACCTAACCCAAAGTTGCTGTTAGAAAGCACGTCAGCATTAAAAAAGAAGTGCTTGTATGAAGCACTGAGTGCTCAGGTGGGAAAGAAAAGCCAATTCATTTGTCATTTACCATCTACTGTGACCTCACAGCCCACTGTTAGTTAGTGCTAGTTTCAGTCAATATGCAAATATACTGTTTATAAGGTTGGGGAAACCTGCAGTCAGCTGAGACTGAAGGTTTCACTTGGAAGAGTGATGAAATGAAAAAGCTACATCCAGATGAACAGGATCCACCTTCTGTATCCATCCTCAGTGTGAAATCTAGAGAGTTTTTACGGTCAAACACATGGCTACGACCGTACAGGAACTCACCCCGTTGAGACTTACCCTCTAAAGACGACCGCTCCTTCTTCGAGGATGGGATCATCAATGACATCTGGAAGAGCAAGCAGATCATTAATACGCTATATACTCCTATTTTTATTCACGATGGGGGGGAGGGGCATTTTCCTGCCATAATACAAATAAACCTTTACAATCAGTAGTAAAGCAATGCCAACAGTACAGACTGGAGCAGACTGGGATCAAACCACAACCAACTTTCTTGTTAGTAGGTGTTAGTAGTTAGTTAGGTAGGTGACCTGCTCTACCACCTGAGCTACAGCCACCCCACAACGACCACACAAACACAACGGTTTAATAAACAAGCAGGATGAAGTGGTGTGACAAGAGATTTCTTTTTCTTTCTTAAGAGGTAGTTTGATCTTGCTTTCGCTTTTGGAAGAGTGCGTGTACTGTGAACCAGCTGTTTGAGACAAAGAAGAATGACTTTTTTGGCTCTGCTTGGATTTAATTGCAGAATTCTGGTTAAAGCAGATATAAAGGACATGCTGTTCACGTCCACCCCACCGGCCCGCAGTCTCTAATAATGGCATCATCAGTTAACTACATTCAAGTTAGGCTGTTAAAGTTATCTTCGTGTGACGTCAGGACGGCGACGTCATGTGTGGCCATAATTATCAGAGGTGTAGCATAGTCCACACAGGCTTCCTGGTGAAAACTAGCAGACCGACAGCGGCCTGTTGAGGCTGTAAACCGCACACTGTGTCGGTGTATGTCCCTCATGGGGATCGTTCAAAGCAGTCAGCAGGCACAGCCGGGCTGAGCTGAACCAGGCTCGGGTTTAGTGACAGGAACCAAGGTGAACTCGAACACACCGGCCCCGCTGGTAATAAAGCCTAAAAGAAGTTAGAAGCAATTCTTTCATTCTAACTTTTTATTCCGGGTTGGACTCGTTATACTTTTGCCTCCGTTTAGCCTCTCAACTTCACCCGCTTAACCAAACATGTCTCCACTTACCGTCTCCACCCGCGGCGCCCCTCGGCTCCTGCTCCGGATTCTCCCCCTCTCGGCCGTCAGCCATGGAGCCAAACTTTGTGTCGGCGCGGAAATGGACGAGGTTTTAGATATTCTAATGTTCAACGCTAACTCGACCCAGTACAACCAAGAGAAGTCACGGGTCCTTACCTAGTCTGTGAAAACCCGTCTTTCCACAGAAGAACACGGAAGTATCGTAGCGACGGGACCAGAAGTCCGTGGACACGCCTCACAGAAATCCCACAG
>VOQK01037530.1:27220-37953 GCA_015052645.1 Benitochromis conjunctus
CCACCACTCTCAAAGGTCATAAGTCTTCAGTGCTTTAATGCACGCTATTGATCTCCAGGTGGAGACCTTTATTTAATTCCCTATGTTTTTACACAAAGCAAAAGAAAGACCTTATTACCTGTATTACTCTCACAAAGGTCATACACACCAGAGGATCGGAGGCTTCTAGCAGCAAATCACTGTTTTTTCCGTTTTTTTTCTTCAATTTTTTATAAAGCTTTTGCTCAAGGACACTTCAACAGTGAGTGACGCTTGAATGCTGTAAAGATGAAATGTGTGATTTTCCAGGGCACAGGATGTCCTCAGTAGCTATCTGATCATCCTGCCATCACATACGGACACCTCGGTCTCATTCATTGTCTTTATTACCCTGCACAGAGGCCTTTTCCTCACCAGTCTCCTTGACGAAAGATTTAGCCTCCAAAAGGTTTATTGTTTGCTTTCGTTTAGCTAATCTCCTTTACCATCCTGAAAGCTCTCGCTGGTGAATTGTCAGCAAGGATTATTTGGTAAATCTGTGTGAGACTGCTTAAAGTGGAAGCATGGGCCGCATGTTTTTTAGAAGGTTGAGTCCCTGGACTACAATCTTGATGATCTTATTGAACTGGATGATCATTAAGAAATATTTCAGCACCTCTGGGCTCCAAAAACTCGAGTGTCTTCTAATAATAAACGGTTTCGATCTGAAATATTTTTTCCAGCCCCAGAAGACCGAAACTTTGACATTCCTGACAGCAGAGGAGCACAGAGAGAGTAAATTCCTCACTATCTCTGGTTTGTGTCACACAATGGATGCAGCAGAAGTGATTCATAGGGAGGCTGAATGGGAGCTGGCAGCGATAGTTCAAGGTAATCAGCATTTGGCGGCACCGAGGTGCCTGGTTATTGTAAGCTTGTCATGATGAAACAAAGCATAATGGACTGAAGTGAGCTGGGTTAAAGAGAAAAGAACCCAATGTATCCCATCTACCATGACAATGACTTTTCCCTGACCACCACAAAACAGTTACAGTCAACTAAACTTAATAACCTCCATTGTAAAAGTGGGATTTTCGCACACACACTGTTTCTCTGCAGTCACACGGACCATTTGGAAGGACTTATATGAGGATCTGCTGCAACTTTTACAAAGAAATCCAATAAAGTGAGACAAGTAATCGTTTCGAATTGCATTAATGGAGACTATCAAAACTTAAGGACAAAGGCAGGGGTCCACATGATTTAATTTGTCAGAATAATTATGTCATTTTCTTTCTACTACTTCTGAACAACAGTTTATCCTCAAGAGTCTATTACTGCACTGAAACAACAACTTTACTAGCGCAGCCATTAGCTTTGTATTGCAGCTGCCTCTTTTTGCCACTTTATGGAAATGGTTTGCGTTTCATATGCCAGTTTGGTCAATGAATAAATTTACAATAAGCAGTTTGTTGGTTTCTCCGCCTCCTGAAAAACTGTGATGGAACCCGACTGTTCTCCTCTTCATCAGGCTGCATGATGGTACGTGATCACATGATTCTTCTTCTCTGAAATATTATAGCTTCATCATAGAGTGTGCATGCATGTGAATATAAATACTCATTGTTTTCTTATGATAATATGACCATTACATAGTCTCCTGGCTCCTCTGAGCGTTTACACAGCTATCTGTTATTGCAGCTCATGATAATACTGATCTCAAGATGGAAACCATTTTTCACTTGTCCCAAAATAGAAACCATTCTTTGCTCGCCCCCGTCCGCAGGCAGGTCAAAGCACTGCGTCAGCACCACCTCTGCATCTAGGTGGGCTTCAGAGTCATGCTAAACAGCATGTCAGCAGGATGCATTCTTACACATGCAGAACACGTAGTTTCACTCTTAAATACGCGTAAAATAGGATCATTTGGCACCATTATCCAAAGGATTTTACAGTGTGCTTTTGCATTCTGCCGCTCATACACCAGCGCTGAGGCATCCATGTAAGGCCCTAGATTTACTATCATAAACAAGTTAGGGATTAAGCGTCTTGCTCAAGGACACTTCAGGGAAGTGCCGGGGATCAAAACACCAAACCTGCGATCAATGTGTCCGACTTGCTGAGTCGTGGCTGTCGCAGCAATAAAACTGTAAACAGTAAATCTGTAGCAGCAGAGGTAACAAGTCTTGTGGCTGGAGCAGCCAGAGGAGCAGTGTTTGTAGTAACAGCAGTAGTAGGTTGATGTGTACTGTTTAAGCTGCAACCTTTTGGGGCTTAAACATTAAGCCAGTAAAGAAGTGGTAAACTGCAGTTCCTCTAGCTGCCACTTGAGGCTGGTTCAAAACATGGTCAGAGCCACAGATTCCCATGTTAAACGTTACAGCAGAAATAAAACATATTTAGAGATCATTTCATTTCATTCACTGTAGGTGAACTTTTATATATGTTACCCACTTACATTTCACCAAGGCTTGATGTATTGCATGATGAGCAGGGTCTAAGGCAGGATTCAGTTTTTTATGTTACTCAAGCGTAATCTATGGTCAAGCAGAGGTAGCACGTTTGCTGTCCGCTGCACTCCAATGCCTGCCTGTAGTAAGCTCTGCTGTCAGACCGTTGCAAACATCTCTCACCGCTTTCTCTTGTCCTGTTTTTCTTACATCTTTCTCTGTCTCCGAGTGTTGCATATTAACGTTTCTTTTCCCTTCCTGTGGAAATACAGCAACAAGCAGCTTGCAGACAGATTTTGTGAAAACTGCACAGCTGAAATTTGTTTTATTGTTAGAAAAGTCATCTTTAAAATTAACTGCCTTTTATAAAGAAACGCTGTTTATACTAACTGATCTTCTGTAGCTCGAGCTAAACGCTGAAGAGCAGCGATCAAAACATCTGCACCATGAGCACATTTACCTGAGTCTATGATAAATGCAGAAGATAACACAGTTTGACAGGCATAAAACAGTAGACCTGACACAGGAGCTGAGACATGCATCTGGGCCTTTGGTTGATCCAGCTACTGTTTACCATAGCCTCATCAGTGGAAGATTGGAAGGGAAATAAAGGGATAATGGTGCTGTCTTGGTGAATTCAAGTGTATTCCTACACTTTCATGTAGTACAAGAGATACACTACATGCTGTCTCGAACTGAAACAGTGAGCCATGTATTTACAGCATGTTGATGAAGTATGATCCATTCATCCATCTGGCATTTATCCAGTTTGGAAAGGTCTGGAACCTATCCCAGTAGTCACAGAGCAAAAGACGGGGTACTCCATGGTTCACAGGTCTACGATGCTTTCACTGGCTGAAAGCTGTTGGCTGGCCTGTCACTTTTAGAACTGTTGTTAGTCATACTCAAAACAGACAGTAAGTATTTCAGGGCCTTAATTACAATATCTTTATCTGTTTAATTACTAATCACACTCTGCATTTCCTTTGAATAGAACACTATTGTAACACTTTTGCTACCAATGGTGAGTGCTAAAACTCCAGTTATCTGTATGAGTTGACTGCGGTTAATTCTAGGTTTGGATGTGATAGCAGTGGCGCACACTCTAAGCGTTATGGTAGTGGTTGCATCTATGAGTGAGTGCCTGCCTGTTTTCACAACCTGATCGCATGTCATTCTATTAGCACCGACTTTCATTTTAAAAAAAGGGTGTAAAAAAATTTGAAGTCGCTGATTCACACATGAATCAACTCGTTTTTTTAAACACCTGTGTGGCTCCAAAGCATTCTGTCAAGCTTTTTATATTGCCACCGTGTCCTCCACCATCTTCCTGTTTACGGGCGACAGATAAGAGGGATCAGATGAGAGATGAGGATGATTAAAATAATACGCCTCTTATCGTGCCGCAGAAAGCCTCTCCGTGCCCACTGAAGAGGCTGCTCCAGACGGTCGATATTGCCTCTGTGGTAAAAAATGAAAAGTATTGATCTCTTTTACCTCAAGCCGCTCAGCTGATTGAGCCTGAGAAAATCTGTATCAGCTGCCAACCCTCACAAGCGGGCACGAGAATGATAAACCAGACGAAACGTCTCAGAGTTCATCTGAAGGAGCTGTATTTCCTGTCAATATGATTTCAGCGAGGTGTGTTGAGTTGCTTGTCCTGTCCAGTCCTGTAAGTCACACTGATAACAGATTTATCTCCGTGATCCCGCTGTCCTCCATCACACCTGGACATCTTCCAGGATTCACACAGACCTGCATGCGTTTGGGAGGCCAGATGTGACTTCTTGTTTACACTTCCATGTCTAACTAGAGCTGGTGCGGTGTCTAAATTGAAGCAAAGGCTGCTCACTCCCACAGTAATCAGTCTGGGAAATAGCCGCGGGCTATCAGAGTAAGCCCAGACACAGCTTGTCATTGAGCAAAAGGTAACATGGTGACAGACTGAGGTCTGTGTTCACCAGCACTACAGCCCCTTTCATAAATGACTGCTCACTGAGCTCACAGCTGGATGATTAGATTAGTGTGACCTGTAATCGAATGACAGGGTCTGGTGACACACACAAACACACACACACGTAGACACTGCAGAAGGTGATTTCTGCCCATCTCTCTGTATCACAACATCACATGCAAATACCAACACAGTCAGACATGCTGGATGAATTCAGACTGCGAACGCATACACAGATCTCCCAAGTGAATGCTTCCCATCACGGCATCCACGTGTGTTTACTGGAATTTGAGATAATGAGAGAAGTGAAGAATGAGACAGACACGCAGAGATCACCTGCCCCATGCTGATGAGGAACATTGATCGGATAATGTTTTTTCAATTTGTCGCTGGGTGACTGGGTTCAAACAGAGCATCAGGTTTACAAAGTGTTTTTGTTTTCCTTTTTTACCTGGTTTGGATCTCTAATAAGTCACTAAATATAAATTATAACTAGCTCTCTGTACATGCTGGACCATTACATTACACTATCAAGGAAGGTTTATTTCAATTCAGATTTATTTGTATACTGCAAATCACAACAACAGTTGCCTCGAAGCGATATATATACTGTAAGGTAAAAACCCTACAACAATGCACAGAAAACAGAGAAAAACCTCAACAATCAGATGAGCAAGCACTTTGGCGATAGCGGAAAGGAAAAACTCTCTTTTAACAGGAAGAAACCTCCGGCAGAACCAGGCTAAGGGTGGCTGGACGTAGCCACCATGATATCTCCTACTGGTTAGTGTGGGGGGGAAAAAAAGCACATATTCACCTTCAATAAAATTTAGTCTGTATTCCTTTTTAGAGTTAATATTCTTCCTGGAGACTCTTGTAATAAATATAAGGCACAAAGGACAATGTAAATACAATATTTATAGTATCAAGTTACTATGTAAGAAATTACATTTTGAAGTCAGAGATTCATATATTTCTTTTTTCCTTGTCTGTAAAAGTATGTTCATAATTATGAGGGTAATTCAACAAAGAGAGGGCTCAATCATACAAAGACATTATAAAACACAGGAGTGAATAGATGAAAAATGAGCCTTGACTGACAGTTTCAAAATGGCAACATCCTACATAAAACTACATAAAGAACAGAGATTAAAGCAAAAAATGGTAAATAAATCTCCTCAAATGAAATATGGACGTTTGCTGAAAGTTTAATATATGTCACGGACTTCTTCCCTTCAGTAGTATTTCATAACACTCAGGGCTATGAGCAAGTGAACAATGAAAGAATAGAAACTTTCACTTTCAATGATGATACTCAGATGCGTGTAATTACCTTGGGTTGAAAACAGTCTGTTTTCATTTGTGTGCCGTACTTGTAGATACTAGTATTTTTCAAACAAGCAAGGTTATATAGTGTATAGTCAGACTACATCTAACAGCAGGCCAATCATTTTTCCCCACACCATGATAATTTATTTTGGCTTCTTCTTATTTTTTTTTGGCTTTTAACAGCTCACAGCAGCTCCATACTTGAAGCCTGGTTAGTTGTATAAGAGCACACACTTTACTTTGTGCTCCGTTTCTTTCTAGACATGTGCAACACGTGTCTAAACATCTCTGCATCAGGTGTTATTTACAACAGGAGCACCTCATGCAAATGCAAATGAACCGCAGCTGGACTCATTAACATTTTAGTCTAATAAATACCCTGCTGAATTGAACATACGCGGGATAATCACTGCTGATTTTGAGGTGGGCTTGGTAAATATGTCGCTTTCTTGTGTGTCCTCATTCTCCCTTGAAATAAAGATTTGCATGACCCTTAAATGATATCTGCGTGAACATTAATTTGTATCGTCTGATTAAGTCGGAGAAAGTGGGGGAGGGAGGAGAGAAGCACTTGTGACAGCTGACAGAGGATACACGAAGATGGGTGAAGGAGCGGCAAGAGATGACAAGGGGGGAAAGAGTAGGAGGCAAATAGCCACAAGACACAGGGGGAGAAGAATAAACTGTAAGAGGAGAAGAAGCAGGAGATCGACAAGAAAGGTTTTGTGACATTTGAGACAGAAAGAGGACGAGAAATAAACAGAAGAGGACAAAAATGTGTAGGCAGAACAGGGGGACAAGAGGAGCAAAAGAGATGAGATGGATGGCAAAAGGAAAGTAAGTGTGAGGCAAAGAAGGGAAGAAAAGAAAGAAGTGGAGGAGGAGATGAGTGACAAGGAGTAGGAGGAGACTTCGATTGACACTGAGGCTCCAGGCTGCATCAGCAGCCCCGCCTGCAGGTCACGGAGGCCACAGCTGAATCTACAGATGCTCCTCACTCAGGAAGATCCTGATGGTGACCTCCTCCCTGAAAGAGCAGGCGATTTATCACTGAGGCAATAAATCAACATGTCTGACCTCCACTGCACACAGCTCACGCCCCGGACTGTTTACTCTACCGCCCCGGCTATCCATTATGTGGCAACTGTCGGATGCTACAGCAGCAGATACACTGATGATACACAGGTCAGCATCGCCCAGGGAGTGGAGATGGACCGCTTTATGTGGCAAACACTCCAAAAAGACATAAACGCTGCGACACACAGCTGTGGGCAGGCTGTGATGTTCTGACACAGTTTCAAGATTGTCTCATAAAGTTGCTCAAAGTCAAAAAGGACACAATAGGAAGAGAAATGCCTGACACAGAAACCGACGCAACGAGAAAAACGCTCAGTTTCTAAACATAAAAACTGACCAAAAACAATGACGTGAACATACAAAGTGAGCTAAAATAAAATATCAATACACAAAAACAGCTCTTTAGTTTCAGTTTCTCAACTGGTCAAGTTTGAGGAGACTTTGGTGAATATTGATATCAGAATGAAACAGGATGCCTTTTCGTTGTAATTGTACAGGTGTACAACAACATTTGCTCTTCCTGAGTGGTCATTCAGTTAAGACACACACACACTTGCTTTATAAACTAAAAAAGACAAAGAATATAATAATTTAACCTCCTAGGACCTGGCGTCCACATATGTGGACATCACATTTTGGGTTGTCTAAACCAAAGTACAACATTTTGCTCTACAAGGGCCTGATATCCTCTTACGAGGACATTATACTGCCACTGTTCGATCGAAATTTAAAACGAATGTCCTCATATGTGGATTTAATTTTTGTCGGAAAAAAAAATCAGGAAATTCTTTGTTTTTACATTCATCAGGTCCCAATCAAATAGCAAAGAGAAATTAAAAATGTATGCCATGAACGAGTTTGGGTCTTACGAGGTTAAATGAGAGAAAAAAAGAACAAGTTAAAGTACAAACACAATGCACATACCCAGGAATTACAAAACACAGGAACATCCATTAGTATATAGTGAGTCAAGTGTTGTAAGAGCTGTTATGAACTTCTTAAATCTAGACCCAATACCCTGACAAGAAAAACAGAAAAAGCTCAATTGAAAGTAAATGAAACCTAACACAAAACTGAACTGAAAACAAACCAGCATTAATCTAACAAACTGCAATAAGTAAGATTTGCATATTTGATATAGACTTATAGAGAAAGTATCTAAGTATCTAAATCACCCAGAACAGGAGAACTACTCATGAAGAAGCACAAACCTACCAAAGGAGGTAACTGCATAGATATTTTCAGAGATGCAGGCAGGGCAGGGAACTTCTTGGGATTCCCAAAGGCTGACAAACTTTAAACTACAGCAGTAGTGATATGCAAAGTTTGCAGTGACACTAGGAGAGACCCAATCTCCCTAAGAGGGCCCCATCTGATTTAAGAAAACCTAATGACAAGCAGGAAAGGCACTTAAAAATGAGGTATAGTACTGGGAGTGAAGATGAGACAAAAGCAAGACAGTGGTGAATGGAGTGGATAATAGTGATTTAATATAATGCTAACTACACTATATGGACAGTATTGGGTCATGCCTCTTAATCTTTGAATTTTGGTGTTTTCAGTCCCATTGCCACAGATGTATAACAATAACAAGCATGCAGCCATAAAGTCGACATTTACTAACATTCGTGGAAGAATGGATTACTCTAAAGAGCTTGCTAAATTAAAGTGTGGTACTCTAATAGGATGCCAGTGCTGCAACAAGTCAGTCCATGAAACGTCTTCCCTCCTAGAGAAAGATCATCTGTAGCGAATGTGATTGCAAAGTGGAAGCGTTTAGGAGCCACAGAAACTCCAAAAAGGCGATTTAGAATTGTCAGTCATGGGAGGCATATAAAAATCATACCAGGATAGAGAAAATCTGGTAGGCCTACCTCCAATACCCTTTGGAGGGGGGAAAAAAGAGGCAACTATTTTCATAGCATTACTTGTTAAATCATCTGTGTTTAATTAGGCCTGGAGAACTTGTCACCTTTCCGGCTCATTGCAGCTGTTGACATATCAAAGCTCAACTGAGCTCGCCAAGAGTTCATTGTTGATGTTTTCATATTTAAACGCCCTTTCTCAGAAATCACAGCGTCATTATTGAGTTCTGACATTAGTCAACGGTGGTTCTGGTTTCAGTAACTAGGCAACTAAGTCTCGTAGCA
Source organism: Benitochromis conjunctus (assembly GCA_015052645.1). Taxonomy (NCBI): domain Eukaryota; kingdom Metazoa; phylum Chordata; class Actinopteri; order Cichliformes; family Cichlidae; genus Benitochromis; species Benitochromis conjunctus. Next base: position 36,139 of record VOQK01037530.1, read on the forward strand.
GTTCATTTAATATAAAAATGAGTCTATGGATTTATGGTCCTGAACATAAATTGTTAATTTGCATGAGCACAAAGTGAAGTTATTACAGGTCTAAAAAGTGTACCATTTAGAGCAGTCCACATTTGAAGGTTGGAAGAGTTTGGTAGTGGAAATACAGGAAAGTCTGACTGTTGATTGAATTTATTGTAAATTTTCATTCTACCGTTCAGGCTTCCTGTCATACGTTCCTTCTCCTCCTCCATCGTCGCCTCCTCACCGCCAACTGCATCTCAGCCAAAATATCCTATCAATCATGTGCTTATCCTTCTCCATCACCACCAGTGTCTACACTTTGGAGGTGTCATGGTCTGTGGGTTTGTTGTTTACTTTGTCATTTGAGATTTTAGTTTCTGTTATCATTAAATTCTGATATATCTGAGTTCTAGTTAGATGTTACAGAGTTGTCTATTTGAGCTTAGTCCTTTAAGGGTTTCTTTGCATACTGGGTTACTTTTCTAGCCTTCCTGCTGTCTCCTTATATCATGTCCTGAGTTTTTCATCTCTGTGTAGTTTTGCTCTTATGTTATTTCCTCTTTTGTTTTGTTTCTTTGGATAGTCGGTTGTCTTATATTCCCTGTTTTTTTTTGGATTTTTGATTCCTCCCCCGTGGTTGTCCTAATTAGGAGCAGCTGTTGCTTGTTCCCCACCCATTTCCTGTGCCCCGATTAGACCTCAGTGTGTATAAATAGTCCTGTCGTTCACTTTTGTTCTTGCTCATAGCATCTGGGTATCTGTCCTCGTGTACTTCCTGGTTTGTATGTTTAGATTTGGATTCCTGTTAGTTTCTTTTTGGACATTTAACCTAAATGAAGGTTTGTGTTTGGGTCGTACTTTGCATATCAATAGGTTCCAGTCTACCGTGAGTAGATGGATGGAGAGACCATCATGTCACTCATTCACAGTGTTGAGAAGGTTACTTTTAAAATGTATTACACTACAGATTACAGATTACATGGCCCAAAATGTAGTCTGTAACATATTCTGTTAAGTTACCTAATCTGAGTAACGTATTCTGAATACTTTGGATTACTTGATATATTGTCATGCTTTTTACAACTACATGAATGTACTATTGCTGTGTGATTTATTACTATTACTGAAGGCTACTCGCCATCGAGCTAACATTGTTAGCTGGTGTTAGCTGAGGTTAGTTCATAGACCGCAGACTGTTAGACTTGATGGATAGCATTAACAACCTGCTAGCTGCAAATAATCATGTGCAGTTCTGAAAGCAATACCAACTAGATTTTTAAATCTAAATATAAAATGAGTAACAGTAGGGGGACATTAGGTAAGGCTACACGTTTTGCAGTGATCTCTTATAGAAAACTATTTCTGTATCAGTAATATGTTTTCTTTCTGTCTGCTTTCAGAACTGCACATGATTATTTGCAGCTAGCATGTTGTTAATGCAGCCTTCATTCATAGTAATAAATCACACAGCAACAGTACATCAAAGATACTGAAGTGGCACATAACCCAGGTAACTACCACAACTAAAACAAGGTAGTTGCAGCAGGCTAACGTTAGTTTTTAAAAAAGATGTTTCTTTAGGTTGCAGGTGGAGTCTTTTGACGCTGAGAGCAGCTTGGTTGCTGGCAAACAGAGTTTGCATTGCACGGTCAGATTTCTGGGCAGAGCTTCTTATTTTTTGTTTGGGTTTCTGGCAATGCGTGGAATTACCAAAATTAGAGAGGGGATAGAGAGGGGATAGCCTAGCATATGAAACAGGAAAAGACCGCTGTGTAATCCATTTATTTCAACAAAGTAACTGTA
>VOQK01037536.1:0-10006 GCA_015052645.1 Benitochromis conjunctus
TGAAGTGGCACATAACCCAGGTAGCTACTAGAACTCAAACACGGCAGTTGCAGTAGGCTAACGTTAGTTTTTAAAAAAGAACTTACTTCCAGATGTTTCTTTAGGTTGGAGTCTTTTGACGTTGAGAGCAGCTTGGTTGCTGGCAAACAGAGTTTGTATTGCACGGTCAGATTTCGTGTTGGAATTTCCAAGTAAAATGCATTCCTGTCTATGCACTGCTGGGTCTGTCGTGCTGGCTGCAGGTCTTTGTGTAACTGACGCCACCAACATTAACAGGACGCTTACATCTTATTGCGTGTTTTGTCTGGGTTTCCACCGGCGTGGAATTACCAGAATTAGAGAGGGGATAGCCTAACATATGAAACAGGAAAAGACAGCCGTGTAATCCATTTATTTCAGCAAAGTAACTGAATTCTAATCACCTAATTAGACGGTAACTGTAATGGAATACAGTTACTCATATTTCATGTGACTTTCCACAACGAGTATAATTATTTTCTCAAAGCATAACACGTCCACTACATTTAATTAAAAGATAATACTTTATTTACTATCATGCTGCTGTGTCATATTACACTGCAGTCAAATGTAGACTAATTCAAATGTAATTCTTGAACTCTTTAATGTAAGTATTAAACTTGGAAAAATGAAGCAATGTGCAGAAACACGTGAACACGGACATTTTACCTCAGCATGTTATCAGATATGCATGAGTTAATCATGGTAGCCACATTAGATCGTTTTGTGTAATGGCCTGGCGCTTTCAAACTGGAAACTGTGGTTGGAGCAGACATACAGTATAATTCTCACTGCTATCAGAACACTGTAAAAATTTAAGACAGTGAATTGAAGACAGGCTTTTACATGGTGTAAAATCCACTGTGGAAGATAAATAATGGTAAAAATATGGTAAAAAAAATAATTATTCTGCTCCATAGTACAGACTGCTTTACCAAAATTCTTACAGTGATTGCACTGGATTATTTTAAGAACCCTTTCAGACAATAGTGAATGAAATATTTCTCATGATTCTGCTTCTCCTATTTTCAAATCCATCTACTTAATGGAAAAAGTTTCTAGTGTGAATGCATGCTCAATCATCAGGTAAGTAAATCCCAAAAAGTTGATTCTGTTCATCTGGACGTAGCGTTTTCAGTGGGAGAAACGTTTCGTCACTCATCCAAGTGACTTCTTCAGTCTCAGCTGACTGCAGGTTTCCCCAACCTTATAAACAGTACATTTGCATAACGACTGAAACTAGCATCACTGAAGGAACAATGGTGCTAGATTCAGTCATTATGCAAATGTACTGTTTATAAGGTGTGGCTGTAGAGGGGTCATTTATTAAACTAAAAATGCACCAACCATGGTCCAAAAAGCAAACTCATGCACATAATCCAATTGCTATGTGGAAATTTGAAGGCTTTTCAACCAGGGATTTACAAAATTGACCCTTTGTTTAATTATCATCATCAATTATATGCAATTATATATTTTAGAAAGGAAACACTGTGCTTTGTGCTGTCTTACAAAACAAACCAGAGCTTTATGTTTGTAAATGAACCTCAGCCAAAAGTTGACGGATTTATGTGATTAGCTGATCCTAAAGCTGGACTCTCTGCCAGCTAATTATCTTTAGAACCTGACAGCAAGCAGAAATATATACGTAACCAAAGCCTCAAAGTAAGCTTTCCCGAAGCAACACAATTCTTTGATGGCTTTTTTAAGCATTAGCAATGTATTTTCTTTACAATAGTTCCTGTAAGCTAGGAGAACACATCACTTACTAAGATTAAGAGAGAAACAAATTTGCATATATGTCGACTGAGGAACTAACAAAAAGCATATTTTAAAGATTCTGACAACCCTTTAAGGGGCAAACGCAGAAATAAATCTCCACTCAGTCCCCACCCTTTGCTTCCTTTCTCTACCACCATCCAAGACTCACATTATACCTCACTGGTTTCACGGCGAGCTCGCAAGAAAGCGGATGGCTTAATACTTTTCTTCTAGAGCTGTTACCGCTTTTCTGGTCACCTGAGTGACAGCTTGCGTCACAGGTATTGTCATTTCAACCTGTTAGTCTGTCAAGACTGCCTTTTTTTCATCTATTAGACCATTACTGTTCACCATAAAAAACAAGGGCAGATTTTCAGGTTATACATATTGTTTGGTGGCACAGGGGCAAATATGTAGAGTTAATTATACAACAAAGCATGGCACATGTTTCTCAAACATGCTTTTAAGGATCAGGGGATATTCATTTTATCTCCAGATATATAAAATTTTAGTCTTTGCCTTTTACTGTGTTTTCATTTGTTTGCTTTTTTAATTTTACAAAATCCCACATATCTATGCTGACAAAAATAGACAGCCAAGGGAAACAAAAAACAGGGGCAAAAAGAGAAAAAAACAAATGTTGACTCACTCTCAACGCACCAGTCCCCACTGAAGCTTGCAGAAACTGAGTGACATGTGTTTACCTTTTTTGTTCTTTCCTCTATACTCAAATTGCTCCATGGATGGAAACAGTAAGAGCTCCCAAAAGCACAGAGGCTGAATATGTGCATTTTTATTTTCCATAACCTTCAGTTCTGACAGCCAGAAACACACCTAGTTTAGAGGGCTTTTGTTTAAGAGATGTCTTATAACGTAGGTTGTGTCAATTTTTGGCCACCTTGTTGCATTTGATAGGCAAAAAGCAGATGTAAAATGCAATACAGCAACTTTTTTTTTATTTTGTTGCTGTACTTGTGGCGTCATGTTTCTTGTCTTTCTGTTTGCAGAGTTTAAAGTTGACCGCTTTGTGTCTTTCCTTTATGAAATATTCTCTGAAGCACGTTTGAGCAAAGCGTATCCTCTTTCATATTAAATGTTTGCCACTGTTAGCGAAAAGTAAATAAAACTTTACAAGTAATTTCATCAACTGTAACCAGGGCCTCCAGGAGAAACTTTGCTCAGTGTCAACTTTTTCACCCAAATCAGACGCAACCTTGATGAACTTTTACAGGCAAACACTGACTGAAGGGCATCTGGTGTTATCAAACGCTGTCGTCGGTGGGGTTAAAGTGGAGTTTTGATTCAAAAATGTGACTGAAGTCACAGAGAAGACGTGGGAGAGACGAGAGAAGGAAGTGAAAAAAAGAAGGAGAGGAACAGACTGATTCGTGAAACCCTACAGCATCCCTCAAGCTAAAATCCATAACTGTGCTGCCATATGCTCGGCTGTCATACCTCTGTAGTCAGTCACTCATCCAACTGCAGACACACATACATATATACACACACACACACACACACAGAGGTAGCCCGTACATAGGCTACAGCCGGAACTACTGTTTCAGAGCTTAAATTATGTACATAAGAAGGAACATACCAAAACACATTCAGTACAATATCCTAAGGTATATTCATACATACTGAACTCTCACCCACTACACGTTCACCATGCCATATACATAATTGAACTAAATATAGATATAATATCCAAGCCTGCAAATTCTCATAAACAGGAGTCAGCGCTGGTGTAGTATCATCATTAAAAATAAAAGGAACGGTGAAAAAACAGAAAGTAATCTTTTCTCTATGTCGTCAGTTTTTACGTTCAGCCCACTTTCTGACTGTGTGTGCATGTGTGTTATTGCTGGTCATTTTCCTGTCACTCTCAGTGCCACGGTCCAGCAGTGGCCTTCCTAATGCCTCAGGCCTTGCCTCCAGCACATCAAAGTTAAAAGACCTCACCATGACAACCCCAGAACCCCAGCAGTAGCCCACCATCCTGTCATTATATATATATATATATATTTGTACATGTTATAGCATTTGTGTTTGCATTTTGTTTTGCCCTAGCGTGAAAAAGAAGAAAAAATGAGTTAGTTGAGTTAGCTTGCATCTCCTGAATGAATCAGATGAAGCTACTTAGCGCATACCAAATCAAAGATAAGTTTGAGAGAGAAAAACGAGAAATGGCACAGCATGTGGATGAGTGTTCATCTTCCAAATAGCAGAGAATTTTGGGAGATGGAGTGATTAAAGGATGGAGGAAAAGGGGATGAAAGGTAGGAAGAGAGCTTGTCAGATCAAGGGGAAGCTATGATTGGATAATGAAGCATCAGAAGTAAATACGAGTGAGATTTTTATTCCATACAAGTGCATATCCACCAAATCACACTCTGTTCCCCGTTAAAGACACAGCGGGGATTCACACCAAAATGGGACACCACGTAACATGATATGACTTGTTTCTTTGAGTTTACACAAAGAACAAACAGACCACTTGTGCTTTCAAATAAAATAGTACAGCCCTTTTACCAAGGGTTGCAAATGTTCATGCCTGAAAAACTTTTTGCAATCCAAAAACTCTGGGATGTTGTGTAAAATGTAAGTCAAAACACAATGCGATCATAGAGTTTCTTGCTCTAAAACCTGTATATACCTTTCAGCACTGATTGTACCTTTCCCAGATTTCCCTTTGTACTAGTGCACCACTTACCCTCAGAGATGCAGATTATGAACCGAGCACCAATAACTAGCTGGAAAGTCCCTCTCCTCTTTTGTAATGAGGATGCAGTGCCCGTGTTTTTAAAAATGTATTTAAAATTTCAATTATTTTGACCACAGAACCGTTTTCCACATTGCCTCAGTCCATTTTTAATGGGCTTTGGCCCAGAGAAGATGGCAATGTTTCTGGATCATGTTCACATAAGGCTCCTTCTTTGCATGATAGAGCTTTAGTCTGTATTTGTGGATGGCACAGGAAACTGTGTTCATACACAGTGATTTCTGGAAGTGTTCCTGAGACCATGCAGTGATTTCCATGACAGAGTCATGTCTGTTTTTAATGCAGTGCTGCCTGAGGGCCAAAAGATGATGGCATTTCAATATTGATTGCAGCCTAGTCCTCTGTGGACAGATTTCTTGAGATCTGATAATAATATATACTTTAGATGATGAGACATTCAAAGTCTTAACAATTTTAGATTAAGGAACATGCATCTACAATTTGTAAATGCTTTTTAAAAATGTTTATTATTATTTTATTATCAATATTTTGTTATTATTTTATTATTTGTTTCGCTGCCTCTCTAAATGTTTAGATCATGTTACTGACCTGCTGCCTTTACCTAATTGGTTGATATGTATATATATATATAGAAGCCTGCTATGCCTCCATCCGCATATGACTGTGTAACTGATAGTCTGGACGAACTAAAAGCCACAACAAATTGCTTAATGAATGTGTCTGTGAATAGGTGAATGTGGGTTACACAGAAAGTGTTTTGAGCGCTCAGTTACAATAGAAAATTGCTACATAAGTACCAGTCAAAAACCTGAAACACCTAATGTGTTTCAGGTTTTTGGCCACATTTCAATAAAAAGATGGGTCCAATGAAGTAATGGAGCACAAAGTCCTCTACAGGGCAGTGTGTGCACACACAGTCCTGTAACAACATAAATGGACCTCAGCGCTGCTTGTTTTTTATTAGCTTTTTTAAATCTTTGGTTTATTATCAAATGCATAAAATATTCAAATGTTTGTAATGGAGTTTTGTTTTATTCTCTTTGTGTGTGTTTTACTTTGTACAGCACTTTGATCTACCTGTGTTGTTTTTAAAATGTGCTTATAAATAAATTGATTGATCAAAATGTCTGTCTGTGTTAAATTTATGTCTGAATTACATATATAATAAACAGCTTAAGCTCCGTGGCGTGCATAAAAACAAATGGCAAATTTGCACACGTGGCAGAGAAACAGTAACGTCATTTAAAATGTGGTTTGCCCAGGAAATGACAGTAAATAATTCTTCGTGTTATCCTACACTTTTTACACTTTTTAGGTACAGATTTCAGGCTTGTATGGTAGCCTTGTTTGAAATAAAGCAGCCCTCCCCCCGATAAATTCTACGCTTCTGCCAGTGAACATAAAAAAACATGTAGCAGGCAGAGAGTCACAAGTATTCCATACAGGCGTCTATAAAAAACAAAAAACATTAACAAAAGTGGGCAGTTAATCCAATTACATGAAATTACATGACACTTGATTTTAACCATCCGTTGACCCGAATATGATTCTTTTCTTAAGGATTCAAAAATGAGCCAATGTAAACGTGAGGTTTTAAAAACCTAGGTTTAAAGACATACTGCACATGGATAGTGCGAATAAAAAGCCATAAGTGCTAAAAATGACCATTAATTATTTTAGGAGCTTGTTTCCATTAATCAAAATACAAAATATTGCAACATATTGAAAAGACAACAGCCCCAGTGAACGAAGCAGGCACTTGGACCCAGAAACTGCTTTGTTTTGTCACCATCTAACAGACGGATCAAACTCAAAAGACTTTATCAGTGTTGCATTCACTTATGAATGTTGATTTTTTTTTAAAAAAAGGGAAAATCCTGTCACTAACCTAAAATAAATTATTTTGTGTTTGCATACTTTGACCACGTGCACAAAAGTTAGCATCTCAGTTCATAAAAGCTCAGTAAAAAAACTACATGGCACAGTTCTTTTGCCTTGTTGTCTAGTTTCACAATTTCTACATCCCTAAGACGGCAAATAAGAAATGAATAAATAACAGCGTTTAAAAAGAAAAATAAGAAGTACTACTGGTAAAAATTCAGTGACTGACAATTAACAGTTATTTGAGGTAGGTTTCATTACGTTATTCAGTGTTAAAGATTTTCTATTAATGAGTTCCACGTGACATTATGTCCTTGGAACAGTAAGTGTGCATAATTGTAAACTTGGCGATGGCAAAGAGGAGTAATGTTTCCTCTGCTGCCAGGTGAACAATGAAGTTGGCCCCTGGTTCCTTCTTTCTCATCATATATGTCATGCACGTTGTAAAAAATTACAAGCTACAATTGGTCAGGGCCCAACATGTAGTCTTTCTGCCAAGTTACAGGAAGAATTTATGACTCTGGAGCCACCTCATCAAATAGAGTGACCCATCTTTTTATACAAAAATATTGTGTAGCTTGATCTGGCTACAATCTCTTCAGAGATATTTTCACATAACAAAATGACTCCCAGTCTATTATTAAGCAGTGATTTTTTTTTACTTCCGTTTGGAACAGATAAATGTGGTTAAATCAGGTTATCAAACTCATTGTAGATAGCTGGTGGCAGTACAGCAAGAGGCTGTAACCCTTTAGCCTCCCTGCTGGAAAGAAATCATTTGGAAGCTAAATGTTGTTTACTTTTCGACTGGTGGAAGGTGAAAGCAAAAGGTTTAGAAAGCAGACACTGAAAAACTTGAGTTTTGTGTTCCACTTTGAGCCAATTCAGTGCAACTTGATGATTTCCAGAAAGCATAGTCTCCGAATGCTAAAAAAAAAAAAAAAAAGAGGTAGTGAGTGTTGAAAGCTTTTTTTTTTTTATTATTTTCTGGCATTTTGGTTTTGATTTGTTGATTTTTTTGGACAGGAACAGTGGAGAAGAGAATGAATGGACCCAATGGTGCCCAGATGAATTGAGTCTGGGATCTGTTGCTTGGGGCATGTGCACCCATGCACCCACCCATTATTCCTTTAAAGCTAATAGAAAAATGAATAAATACTCAAGCTACTTTTTGTGTTTAGGAGTTTTACTGTCAATTCTGCTACTGCTGGAAGGTGATCTTTATGCTTATTTCTAAATTTTTTATGGGCTTACTACAGAAGTTTTTTCAAAAGAAGATATCATTTGGAATAACTGAACATAATTTATTGAAATAGAGAAATGTATTTGCTGATTAGACTCAGATGATCCATCATGGCAGAATCAAATCTCAGCAGTGATAGAATTCAGGACAGGACCACCCCGGAGTTTAGCCACTGGTGGTGGTGAAGATGAAGATTGAGGCTTTGAGTGACTTGGGTGAGGTGGTGATGGGGAGGAAGTGGGATGCACAAATGAGAATTCAAAAGGGAAAATGACCAAGGACGCAGATTTAAACCATGCAGAGTGGAGGCTGATTGGCTCAAAGAAGGCAGGAATGTAGATGTTTGGATTAGAATAATGATGTCAGTATTGAGATTGACAGCATGGGAAAGTAGCAGTAATGTAAAGAACAGACTAGCAACTGAACAGCCGAGAAAGGTGCCAGCTGAGTGATTGCAGATCTTCATGATTGAATTTACACATAATCATTTCATAATAATGCTTATTTATCTTATACTGAACCTTGGTGCACCCTCTTCACTGATGGAAACAAGCTGTTTAAGCTCTCTTCCTTCTAGCTTGATCTGTTTTGTGATTAGCTGCCCTTTGTGAAAAAAGTTTTAAGGAGCAGGTCGGTTGGGCTTGTCGTACCCAAAGCCAAAGCTGCGTGCCTCAGATGATCTGGGATGTACCCTCTCATTGACGTTCTACAGAGCCAAACTTAGGGGGAAAAACAGTTTGAAACCTAAACCCTGCAAAGGAAATGCATTAATATGAATAAAAACAACAAGAAATAAAAAGGCTTCACTGTAAGTAAAACAAAAAAAATAGAGAGAAAAAAAATATTGAAACTGTTATTTATAGCTGCTCTTATACATGTGGGGCCCCGACAGACCCGATGATAAAGGAATAACATCTGAGACTCTGCCAGCCACCATTTCCTAATTATTCACTGCTACAAATGCAATCCCTGGCACTGATTGTCATTTCACCTCAGCCCAACAAGAAATTAAATGGAAATGTCAAATGGTACACAGTTGCAGATCAAAATAAACACACTCCTCACATTTTAGCACACATGCATACAATATAATTTCATTCCTGTAACCCAAAAACAAAAACCCACCTAATTCCTGTTGCACAAAGTAAATGTATTTATCTGAGCTTGGAAAAAAATGCAGCTATTGCTTATTTATGTCTCTGTTTTCTCTATCTCTTTGTATTACTCACCCTCTCTTTCAGCACTTTAGCACCTGCAGTCATTTACGTGCATTTTGTTTCTCCATCTCCCCCCTTTCTTTTTCCTTTCCCTCTCCCTACCACTATCTTTTTTTCTCTGTCTCCAGCAGCCGTGCATGCATCCCAGTGATGGGATATTGCTTTTCTAATCTTGCTGACAGGGGACAATATTTATGTATTGTTTTTCAATATCCATTTCTCATGCTCACATGGGCCCCAGTCTGGCCTAGACACAAAAGCACGACACAAACACAAAGCTACTCCCCCCCCCCTTCCTGACGACTGTGTGTTTTTAATGTGCTTACTACATTCTCCCATCGGTACCTTCCACCAACACCCATTTTTTTTCTCTTAGAGGGCAAATAAGGGACAGAGAGTTGGGTTTCATGGGATAAATTAAACGAAAGTTTGGGTAGAAGAGAAAGTTGTTTTAAAGAAGAACCAAGAGTGGTTGAGGAAGTTCATGTGAAGGTGTAAGGTCTTTAAGGGTAACTACACCTTTCAGGTTAAAGCCTCTCTGCCAGCATAGTTAAAGTTTGCAGAAGGGGTTGTGACCGCATTGCCTTGCAAGATGTGACATGATGGTGGGGGCGAGGAATGCACTGGAACAATGTTTAGTAACTTTACATTGTCAGGTTAAACCAGTGGCTGCACCAAGCTGAAAATGTGCAGCCCAATGCACAAACACTTTGCTGCCAGTGTTTAAGCAAAAGGGAGATAGCAAGGTCTAACCAAGCAAAAGTCACACCTGACTGTTTTTCTCTGCTTCTCTGACAGTCACTAAAGATGCATGCACGTGATTCTCTTCAGTGTATTTCTTTGTGGAAATGTGTTAGCATTGTGTTAGCTGTTTATCACAGTCAATGTTACTTCACAGTCCTAAATGTCTTGTTAACTTATTAATGCAGCACAGTTTTTGGTGAGCCAGTGTATTGTGTTAACTGCCAGAAACAAATCAATTTGAGCTCGGTGTTATCAGGTTTGTGAAACTAAAGCTTCTGCAGCCATGTGTAAAAGACACAAAGTGGGGCAATAGTTATCAAGTGCGCTGTTTTTTAACACTTATAACAACAGCTTGTTCTACAGCAGTGGGTGGGTGGGGTTATAAAATAGTCTTCAGAG
>VOQK01037541.1:7529-20683 GCA_015052645.1 Benitochromis conjunctus
TCAATTACTTCAATTAAATTTTCCATGTCTATTGTTAAATAAGTATGATGTGAAATGTTAAATTTAAAGGCATATGGTCAAATTAAATTTAATTGATTGGTATACAAATATAACAAGAACATTTCCTTAAAGTTTCTTAAAGTATTTTAACAAATAAACCTTTGTTTTTTATATTTCACTTTCCTTTAATCATAATATTGTTTCATTTTTACTGAGTTTTGTTTTTTCTTTTTTGTTTTTGGCGGGTGAGTTAATTTTATAAGAAACCGGCTAACCATCACACCTCCGCGCCTGTAGGTGTCGCTGCACAGAGCGCGGAGCTGCAGACGTGACGCGTCTCTCCGTTACCCGTTGGTGTTCAGCGCATGTGCAGCCGGATGTGGGTCATTATCAGTAGTAGCATCGTGGTTTATGCACGGCTAAGTGAGTGTTTGTCTCAGTTTGTGTGGCGTTTGTAGCTTCCAGCAGCGAAAAATGAGTGAAAGTGGCGCCGGAGCGGCTCCTGCTGCGGCCAAAGAGCTGCTGGCGCTGAATCCTGCGCAGGAGTCCGAGTTCAGGAAGAAGGTTCAAGAGGTGAAGAAGAAGAAATCAGGCAAGGTGGGTGAGACATGTGGCCCTGAAGGAGACCCGAAACTCTGCAGCTATTTGTTTCCTGCCGCTGCATTTACTCTCAGACTGCTGATGGTTCTCTCTGCAGTCTGTGTTTAACCCAAGTTCTGGTGCAGTCACACCTTTATAGGCTCGTGGTCTTTACTCTGTCAGTCGGCCCACGTGCAGCATATTTACTCAGGTTTACACATGCAAGGCAGGCCCATTTTTAAAAAAAGGAGGCATGGCGTCCTGTCTCAACATTATTAAGTTTAGGAACCGAGAGAAAGGTTAAATTTCATTATAGTAAAGAAATAAAGAGAAATGACCTCAAAGAAATGTGACCATGTGTAAACTGATATTTATATGAGAAAATCTGTAAATGAGAAGAACATCTGTATGTTTAATATATATAAATTGTATTAGTCACACTCTACCAAAAAGACTGTTATTTTGTAGACTTTTTAAATCTTGTCTGTGAAAAAAATCTTTAAAGTACCTGATTTTGTTTGTCATAATTTAGTGAATGTATTATAATCTGATCACAGGTGATGGCCCAGTTCTCTGTGTAAGGTGGTGATCTGTCTTTTCCCCATCACAGGCAAACCGTCTGACCCCAGGAGTGATTTACGTCAGCCACCTGCCCAGAAACCTGGTGGAGCCTCAGCTCAAATCTTACTTCGGTCAGTTTGGGAAGATCCTGCGGCTGCGGCTGTCCCGCAGTAAGAAGGTAACCCTGAACACGTAGAAACAAACGTGTGATGGTGTGAGGGGCGATCAGAATCTTCAACAGCCTCTTTAAAACTCACAGCTCCTGCAGCAATGTATCACTTCCTGCAGACTTCACTTGGAGTTTTTTTGTTGTTGTTGTTTTTTTGGGGGGGGGATAAAACTTTAGAGGGGAATGGTCACTGAGAGACTGATTTATATTGTAAAGATAAAATCCTCGGGTATAACTCACCAGAAAAGGAGCCCACATGTTGCTTCAAAGCAAAATGATGGCTTTTGAACTATAACTTGGTGAAAAATTGCAGGGATTTGTCTCCTGAAAGCAGTAACAAAGTAATAAAACTGACTCCCAACACCTCCGTGTTCAGCAGGAGCAGTTGATGAACTTCTTGATCGCCCCTCTTGAATCCAGCACGCTCTCTGCAAACATTCAGATTTCCTTATTTTGGTTTAAGAAGCCCAGGCGGGAACCTGTTTGAAGCTCCACTCCTTAAAATCTGGAGTTGTGGCTGAGACTGAAAATGATCTCAGATGTAAAAGTGGTCTGAGGTCAGATAACTGAGCCTAGAGTACTCTGGTACATTAAGCTTATCACCTGCTCTGCCTGTTATCAGAGTGATAAAACCCATGTGCCAACAAACATCTGGAGAGAATGAAAACATCTGGAGGGCAGAATCTGTGACTGTCACTTTATCACTGTCTCTGTTTGTTTGCAGACCGGTAACAGCAAAGGTTACGCTTTCATCGAGTTTGACTGCGATGAAGTGGCGAAGATTGTTGCAGAGACGATGAATAATTACCTGATGGGAGAGAGACTCATCAATTGTGAGTCAGAGCTCACCTTTTAGATCCTGATCCACAGGAAGTTTTCCTCTGAAGGTCTTATTTCCTGCCCGATATTTATTTTCTTTTTTTCTCCCAGGTCACGTGCTTCCTCCCGAGAAGGTGCATGAGAAGCTGTTTGTCGGCTCAGAGCGGGGGTTCAAAAAGCCGACGTATCCCGCGGTAACGCGTTACAACAAGAAGCACACGGAGGAGGAAATTGCAAAAATGACGGGCAAGCTGCTGCGCAAAGAGTCGAGGCTCCGAAAGAGGATCGCCGCATACGGCATCGAGTACGACTTTCCCGGATTCGTAAGTGTTCACACGCTGGAGCGGAAACTTTAAACGGCTTTAGGGTTTAAAAAATGAAAGTGTGCCGTGGTGTATTTAAAGGCGTGAATTAGTTAGTGGATTTCTTCCAGCTAAATTCTAAATGGCGTGCAGTTGTGATCTGTTCAGACGCCTCTATTTATTGTTATTATTTTTTATTTAAAAAAAAAAAAGATTTTCAGAGAATTACAGGCTGATAACAGCGATTTGGAATATTGCTGATTCCATATAAATTCAACTGAATCTGGAAAAATGTTCACAGCTGTCCCCCTCAGAATCATCTGGTTATTTACAGACACTTTAGATTATTTTTATAGACATGCACACTTTCATTCCCTCCCAGGAGTCTCCCCACTTCAATGACCCCATCAAATATAAATGCCACAAACTAAACTCGGGGCTGATTGTAGCTTTAAAAAAATGTTTTTCAAAGTATGAAAACCTGTGATGTGTGTTGATTTAAGCCTGCGGGCTGCTGGGACTTGCAATAGAAACCCTGCACAGTAAACAGTGAAAACTACAATCAGTGTCTTCATCTTCTCTTTTCTGTCTGAGCAACAAAAGTCAGAGCAGATTCTCTTTAATGTCAAGCCTCAGATACTGTGTGCAGTCAGGACTGTTACACTGTTAGATCGATGTCAACTAGGCTTGGTCACAAAAACGTGGATATCAAACTTCACCTTCACTTCACTGCTCTCTGCTCTTCCAGGCTGCTCAGGTTCCTAAGAAGAAGTCGTCCTCCGATGCCGGGAACGTGTCTTCGTGCACTGACGTAAGTCCTTTTGTCGTGTTCGGTTCAATGTCGGGCGCAGACTGAAAATGGCCCTGGATCTCTCGGTGGTCTGGGGTCAGATAATTGCGCCTACAGGACTGCGGTGCGTTAAGCTTATCGTGCGTGTCTGTCGGTGGCAGCGTGATAAAACCCATGTACCAACATTTAAAGCCTTTTTACTGAAAATACATTAGTTTAACAACAAAATCTCAAAACAAGAATTGATATCATCCAGAGAGTCTGA
Organism: Benitochromis conjunctus; assembly: GCA_015052645.1. NCBI lineage: Eukaryota > Metazoa > Chordata > Actinopteri > Cichliformes > Cichlidae > Benitochromis > Benitochromis conjunctus. Next base: position 11,015 of record VOQK01037541.1, read on the forward strand.
AGAAATGTGTTGAATTTGATTCCTGACCATTGATGCTGTACATTCATGCAGTACTGGTTTTTGCCACAAGATGGAGCAGTGAGTCAGTGTAACCTTTGCTCTTCCTTAGGACAGCACACCTGTCTGCACACCCTCTTTCCTCGAGAGGAGGAAGTCCACGGTGGCAGAAAATGATGATGAGATCATCATCAAGATGCCAGCTGTAGACAAAGAGGAGGACTCTGAGGAGGAGGAAGAGGAGGAAGAGGAAGAAGAGGAGAGTGACGAGGAGGAGGAAGAGGGGAGCGAGGAGGACTCTGAGGAGGAGGCTGAGTGAAAGTCCTGAGTGTTGTGGACTCTGAGAGCAGAGAAACGAACGTCAGGATCATGAACTGAATCGTTCTGTGTTCAGAAATCGATGGGACATGTTTGTGTGACGGACACCGCTGAAGACGAGCTGCGGCCTCGTGTGTACGACACACGAGGCTGCGTTTAGATTTTTGCTTCGTCTAAAAATGTGTAAACTAAAATTCTTCAACAATAAATGTAAATATGGAAGGAAGGGAGGCAGGAAGGTAACTCGCCTCACCTCTTATCGCTTCACATTTCAACCGCAGACTGTGTACATAAAAGACGGTAGTAACCAAAAGGGCATCACCTGTGTTGAGGATACCTACCACCAGTTACTTCTCAAATTCTGAGTGGTGTTTCTTTTGTGTGTGTGTGTGTGTGTGATGAATACGCTTTAACTGCCTGCTGCCGTGTATTCATCAGACCTCTAAGTGAGGTAATTTTGATCGCGGTGCATCAGTGAATTTATTAAATATTTTCCCTAATAAAATTAAAGGTTTATATAAAAACCCGGCGGAGAGCTCAGATTTGTTTTATAGCCTCGGGTTTTCCAGTGTGGCACCGTTTAGACGTCCTCTAAACGCTCGTCCACCCTTCCTGAGGATTTATGCCTTGGTGGGAATTCTACGTCTTAACCACAAACCCCTCTGAAACCCTTCGGTGTAACCACATGTGCACCTCTGTGGAAATTTGACTAAATGACATGTCGACGAAGCTCACACTTCTTGTGATTGGCCTGTTGAGTACCATCACCCCTCCTGTGCAATTCCAGCTATGTTTTCAGGGCAGTTCTTGAATTTAGCTGTCAGAATAAAATCTTTGTGTCAGTGTAAGGAAAAATAATCATAGCATCGATATAAGGACACACAAATATCTACAAATTCATGGTGGGAGATTGCTGAAACCTTCAGAATGAGCATAGAAGTGAAAAAATTAGAGGGACAAATATGAGAGTGAGGACCGAGAGGGGAAACCCCCCCCCCGGCATTTTGTTTCTATCAGCTGCCATGGCATGTGAAACACTCTCCATCTGACTCTACAAAGACTCATCGCAGGTCTCCAATGAACACTTAACCTTTTTCAAATTATCCAACTCAGATTTTTTGGGTGAAAGTTGTTGGAAAAAGGCACGTCTGTGTTTCCTGAAGTCAACGCACGCGGGGTGAACGTATGTGTAGACTGTTTTATGAATAAAAAGACGTGACAACATGTACAGGCTTGTGTAGAAACATAAAAATGGAGAATCGGAGTGAATTTGCAGTCCGTCCTGTGTAGTCTCATCTCATTTTACTGTTTAAAATTAAATTTGTGACTGATCGGTTCGCTCCTTAGAAATTAAGCACCTGACACAGCATCATCTGAGTATTTGAAAATTAAGTTGACTAATGAGGAAGAGCACACTTGTTAGTGTGCAGAGTGAGCCTCGTGCTACAGCACTGACAGATTTCTACTTTTAAAAGTGAATGATGTAATTGTCTGAATAAACAGAGGGGGCAGAGAATAAGCTGTACTATACTGAAGTTTTTCAATAGCAATCGAAAAACACACAAAAACTGATTCCTCTATAGAGTGAAATCTGAAACTTGCACACTTTGTGGTAGTTTCCCAGGAGAAACCAAAGCTGAAGGGCACTGGGAGGGAGAGGAGAAACTCAGCAGGGGAAACAGGAGTCCTGAGCTGGTGACGTTTCGAAGACTCGAGTTGAAAGTTTTTTTTCTGAATCGAGGGGACGCTGTGACTGCTCCCTTGTTGGCAGTAAGAATACATATTCTTTATCTTATCTTAACTTTATTTAATTCAGCATAATAAAGTGTGACTTAATAATGCATATGGCGCTTTTTGAAATAAAGCTATTGAACTTATTCTTTTTAAAGGTGTTAAATGTGTTTAGTCTTTCAATTTAGACTTTAAGCAGAAAGTTTGCTTTCTTCTGTTTTTACTTTTAAACTGAAAAAAGGGTTTCCCAATGAAACCCTGCAAAAACCCCTCATTATAAATAGAACTTCCCACTTTCTGTTTGACAGGCTGGACCTTCAGTGTGGAGCACTTCTCAGTAACAATATACACTTTTTGAGAGTGTGGTTATTTTTTTACAGCCAGAAAAGGCTGGCGAGCGGGGAAAATCCATGCAGGAGAGATCAGAAACTCCACATGAAATTAGTTTTTTTTTTTACCAGTAAAAGGGTTGAAAAGAAATTCCGCACTTTAGCAGAAGTAATGTGGCGCTCCTAAAGCAGCCTCTGTTTACTATGAATTTACAGGAAGTCAGAGAAATGCAACTGACTCATCTCTGTCTTTGTTTTGTCTCTAACACATTTCTCTAAACTTCATATGAGTAACAGCTGTGCCACAACTGGCTGTAAATACGATTTGGATTTTTTGCAGGAATCATTAAGTCCTGTTGGCTAAAACTAAATGACGCCACTTGAGACCTGCAGAACTGATGCTCACATGTAGAGATGATCGATACAAATGTCGATAGTATTGATACCAACGCTGGGATTGCTATCAGATTGTTAATCTCGTTACATCCTCTAAGTTCAGCATGTAGCCCACTGAACTGTGTTATTTTTTCAGAAATTAAAAAATGTCCCTCAAACATGCACAATAAAAAAAACTGAATCTTTTTGTGTTGACTGTCACTTCTTTTAATAATAGCCTATCCAGTCTTTAAGTCTGACGTCATTAGCCGTTTCCGGGTCCAAGCTCCGCTTCAGGTCCCAAAGTCAAACGAGCACTGTGGCATCACTGAGAGTTACAAACTGTCTAAATTCTTTCATCTTTAATAAAATGATCAGTGTGGCTGCTCTACAAGGTGAAACTATTAAGTTTAACATCCAGGCATCCATGAACACAGGATTTATCAAATTTAACGGAGTTAGAAGTTAGCAGGGAGTTAGCTCGCTAGTTTCCACCCAAATATAATATACCATGTTCTGACTGAGGGATTTCTGAAAAAATTCAAACATACAGCTCTGCTATCACTTTTGACATAAATGAAGACAGGAAACTAAACAGTTGTGACGTTTGTGGGTTTACTAACGTTGGGCTAGCTGGTATATAATGATGTGCTACGTGGTGGCTGGCTACACAGCTATGGTTAGCATAATAGAAACATAGGATGAACGCTAACGTGAGGGTTCCCGATGGTTAGGAACAAATGCAATCACATAGCAGGATGCTGTAAACGGACCAAACTTAAGTCAGGAGAACAACTGAGATAATCGACCAACAATAGAGGTTAGTCATTAATATACTGCGGCATTGACTGGGCTGTAATTACATCGTAAGGTTTTAAAAACTGAGCTTTAAAATGAACAGTGGTAATAAAAGCCAAGAGCGGCCGACAGTGATCACTGACTTTTTTTTAGGGGCTTATTCACATTAAATAGAACAAGATACAAAGCATTGAAACATGTTAAAAACACAGCAGCCTTTATAAACGCAGAGGAGTTTGGACCTGGAAGCAGGGTTCATACGTCATCACTTAAAGACTGGAGTAATAATCAGTTCTAAACTTCATGGGAAGGTAATGAAGGGAGGGGGAGAGAAATGGGGTTGATATATGTTTTTTCCAAGTTACTGTACCCATGTCTGAGTTTTAGCATCAGTTGTTGACTCCCATTCTTTTACTCCAGTGAGCAGTCAAAGTGGGAGTCAACAGAAAGTGGTCGCCATCACAGTGACAGCAGCTGTTTAGACTTTTACAATCTACACTTGAATGTGTATCAGGCTGTATATTTCAGTCACTCAGCTTGAATTTCTGTAACTCTGTCGTTTATTTCTTCCTGCCCCTGTTGCACACTCTTGAGGAAGCGTCATGATAAATGCAGCTTTTGAGCTGTCACCTTTGGTAGAGAGGACAATGCCAAAAAAGCTGGATTCTGATTGTGCTTTTAGTTTATGTCCACAAGTTCAGACGCATTAAATTACATTTTTAAATTGTTATATTGTTATGACAGATACCATATTATTGGACTCTGTAAAATTTCACTTCAGTTTTGATTTGACAGCATTCTTGTTTATTATTAGTAAATGCAAGTGTGATCAAATAATAATAAACTGTATATCTTATTCAGTCTTAATTCAGTGAGCTCTGACTGGGAAGAATGTTGGTCTGTAAATATGACAATGCTTTCTGAAGCTTAAATTCCTCCAAGTTTTTCTGCTCGATCTTTTCCTCTAAGTGTTTTAACACCACTTTGTTATTATGACCAAGCTGTTATTATGATCTATCGTTCTGTTCAAAAGCTCCACCTATGAAAATGGTTCACTGGAAACTTAAACAGAGCTTTGTAAATTTTATATCAGCCTAGTAAGGTTCTTTTTTTGACCAAAACATGACCTTGTTCTAACAAAATGGTCCTAGACAAATCTCTACGTAGCATAGCGATCGACAGTAAAACATTTATGCTGCCTCCTCCTGTCAGTTTTGGTGATCATTAACAGTGGAATCAGGAATTTAATTGATATCAGGAATTTATGTATGGTTGTGTCGTGGTGAAGGCTGGAAAGGTTAAAGATTGTTCAGGTAACAAGTGATCTAAAAGTGTTTCTCCCACTTATCCAATTCAGGGTTATGGGTGGGGAGGCTGGAGCCTATCCCAGCTGTCATGAGACAAGCACACCCTTAGGTCTCTAATCTATCACAGGGCTAACACAAAGAGACAGATAATCATTCACAATCAGAATCACCAATTAACCTAACATGCATGTCTTTGGACTATAGGAGGAAGCCAGAGTACCTAGAGAGCACCTACGCAGGCACAGGGACAATATAAGCTCACCACAGAAGGGCCACAGCTTGTCTTTTCTTGTTGTAAGGTGACACTGCCAACTAACACACCGCCACTGTGCCATCCCTACTGTATTTTCAGCCAATCATGATCCTGTCTTAAAGACTGTACTCAAGAGTTTATCTCCTTTTTTGAAGAGTTGAAAAACACGGCCCCCGATCTGAGACACTATCAAAACTTACCTGTCAAACTATGTTAGAGGGATGGTTAGAACTAGGTTAGGTTTTGCTTTTGCCACATGACATAACTAAAATATTTCATCTTTCAAATGAAGTCTCATAACCTTCGACAGAACAGATTTTCTGTTCTAGAGGCTTTTTTTTCTTTTCAGATATTCCAAATAGTTATAAGTTTTAGAAAAAGAGAGAAAATAACTTAAATCCCCCAAATCCCAGCCCCACTGGTGACCAGGTGAATGTTAAAAGGTTAAGCAAGCACATTAACTAGACTCAAATTCTTTGAAAAAAATATTTCAATTTAGACCATCTTGGTTTCTGTAGGGTTTAGCAGTTCATGGTTCATGGTGTAATTCTCCAAGGATGTCAGCAATAAGACATTTCATGTGTATACAGACTTAAACTTCTCTTGTTTAATCAGTGGTCCCTGTGCGGTGGTATTCAGCAAAGTGAACCACAAGACAGAGATTTTGGTACAATGCAATTAGGATTTCATAGTCATAGTTATTTATTATCTAGCTCAGGCAATTTCTATGTCTATGGAAGCTCATTGCAGAAAGGGACTGATGAATATCTACATGTATTAGAAAGAAGTGAAGGAGCAGAAAGTGAAAGAAGTGAAAATGCTTCATGCAAATTTAACCTCCCCACCCTTGAAATTCATTTCTTATCAAATATTTTTGGACTTAATAATACTTTCTATAGATCAGTTGTAGCTGATGTCACTCAAGTGTATATACTCTTTACACACAACCCTCTGAGCAGCTGTTCCATGGGTCACAAAGGCCGATGCATTATGGAGTGACATTCATATCTCATCGATAACCTGCACAACCCCACCGCAGGGCTGTGACATTTCACTTCATTAAGTCCCCGGTTCATTTGTTGTCGTGCTTCACATACAGGGCCGGAACGAAAAGATGACGGCTGAGGATGAATTAAACATGGCGGGTTTAAATATAGACTTCTTGAGACAAAGGCAGCTCTATAGGCAGTTCATTCCCAACCTCCTCACATCCTCTGACATCATCCTCCCACTGACACTAGTGGCAATGCCTTTTAAAGGGTTCAGATGACTGACAAGGCAAATGCTTCATAGTTTATGCAAAACATGTTTAAATCCATGACTAAAAGTAGTTTAAAAAAAAAAAAAAAGGTCCTGTTTGATTCAAACTGACAAAATAGTTGACGCCTCTCATTGTAAATGTTTTTCTCTTAAACGTTTAGCTTTTAAGTCGGAGGGTTCATTTTAAAGCAAACAGTTTTCCTCTTGCATGGCAGCTCAATCTTCACAGTCCTTTCTCCGTTATATCCACTATCTCAGACTTGCCTCTCTAACTAACAGCCCTAGCACTCATCTCTACCCACTCACCCATATTTAAACTCATCTATCTTTCCTTGCAGCTTTACCTTTCTGTCTGTCTCGCCCTCATTTATTCTGTCTTTCTTCTACTTTCATTCCTCTTCTCTCCAGAGCATACCTCCAGGCTCTCTTCCACCTTCTCCCTACTCCCATTACACACCAGAATGTCATTTGCAAACATCATAGTTCTCAGATACTCCTGCCTGACCTCATCTGTCGGCCTGTCCATCAACACTGCAAACAGGGTGCAAAGGGTCTCAAAGTTGAACCTTGATGTTATCCCACCCACTCCTTGAACCCATTTGTCACTCCTACTGACCGCACACCCTGCCGCTGTCTCGCTGTCCTCAAACATGTCCTGCACCACCCTCACATACTTCCCTGCCATTCCTGACTTCCTCATGCAGTACCACAGTTCCCCCATGGAGACCCTGGGACTCAATCCTGCTCTTTCTGACCTTCTCTAGACTTCTCCATCAACACTCAGAAAGCAAACATCTCAACTTTAGTTCTCAGCATGAAGCTATATTTTTGATCACTAATCTTCACCTCTTCTTAACACTTTCTCTTATCCTGTTTTACTCACCAACTTTATCCCTCTGTAGTTACTACAGCTCTGCACATTGTTTCTGACAATTGGTACCAGTTTTTATGCCAATGAAAAAATATCCTTTATTTTACAGTCTACTGGTTATTGTTGATCTTTAATTGAAACCCCTTTTTTTCTGCCTGTGGTTTTGGAAAGATGTCAGTTGGTAAAAAGTTAAGGGTGTGTATAGAAACTATAAATCAAGCCTGCCACAGCATCATGCCATCTATCAAGTCTTGTCTCCCTCATGATTTATTTTCTCGAGTCAGGTTTTCATATTGTGGATTTGAAGGAGAAATCTAATCAAGCTGAGGCCAGAAAAAGTGAAACATCCATTTATTCTTTCCACTGCAGCGTCTCAAGTTTGCTCAGGGAAAGATTAAACAATTTTCAATTTCCACTCTATTTTGGTTTTAATTAGAGGCAAGATCTTGGAGGATGCAATGTCAGATATCCAGAATACAAGACCAATGAGAGGTGTCTGTTATAGGATGTAGTAGGCAGTTTATAACTTGATTTTTTTATTTAGTAATAGTAACACAGAATAAAATGAAACTGCAACAGAACAGAAAGAACAGAACAGAATAGAATGACTTTAATTTTGTTTTACGGGTACAATGACAATAGGGTACCACTCTCATCCGTGTGCACACATTAAAAAAAGCATTAGTATAAAAGTGTCAATAAATAAATAATAAAGACAAACACATGCACACACATATGATAGACATACTGTCCTGTTGTATTCCACTGATCCATAATTAAATGTTATTATATTTATCTCATTAGATTTTTTTATTTTTGCCACAAACTGTAAACCCAACCATAAAAAAGCAGAAATACATCAGTATCCGTCAAATGTTGTTAAGATGGTTGTTAGCAGTTGCCTGTTGACACACAAACTGATTAGTGGGCTTTTTGAGTGCAGCTAGTTTTAAAGCACAGATTTACTATAAAACTGAAAACTAATCCAAATGAGGCAATTCTGCGCTCACATTTGGTTGCTCCAATTGTACAACTATGACCGCAGTTCAGTCATTCATTCATTTGTGCACCTTAAAAAAGTTATTTTCCTTACACAGTGCTATCCATGCCAGATATTATTTGCATATTTATAACTGCAATGACAAACAACTATGGACATTTATAGTGCAGCCTGTACACTTGGTGCCCTTTGTCGGGTCATTAATTGTCTTGGTCAGTGGCGGTTTTTGATATGGGCGACATGGATAATTGCCCAGGGTGGCATCGTGGTGGGGGCAGCATCATGGGCATCAGCAAAAAAAAGTTGCTCGCACCCATGCTGCCCCGACATCATGCCAGCGCATTTTGGGGATTGCATAGGCACTGATCGATTTTCTATTGCCCATTTGCGAGGAGTAAGGGCGCCCTCCTTTTGTGAGGTGCGCCTGCTGCTTACCGCACAGGGAGAAGAGGGGCGGGGTGGGGGGGGGATTCTCTGGCTGGCTGGAGCGGCATCTAATAACCAGCTCACAAAATAAAAACAAACCAGCAAACACAAAAACACCAGACATCGTGATATAGACTTATAATTTGCACCGATTTGTTTGTGACTGAGGGGTAGTGATGTGAGGAGCGATCCTGAAATATCGATACTTCCAATACCAGTGTTTCATGTTGCAGGATCAATTCCAATATGAAATATGAGCCTTCCGCCTTTCATTCATGTGTGTGCTATGGCTCCGCAAGAGTTTTAGCCAATGAGAAACCCGAGGCACAAAACACGCAATCTTGGCTTTGTTCACAGATCATAACTGCGTTTACGTTCAGCATAGAAATGATGCTGTGTGCGATGTATGTGGGAAGACAGTTTAATATTGTGGCAACACAACAAACCTCGTTTAAAACAAAAAAAAGTGGGGAGCCGGCTCTCACTCGATGACAGTTGGCTCTTCTGATTCATTAAGAGCCGATGCTTTTGCTCATGACAAATAACTAGTTGGGGGATGGGTGTTGATGCTGAAGATGGACAAGAAAAGGTCAAAGGTCAAATTTATCAGGTGCTCAGTTTAGAAAAAAAGAGAAACAAAGAGGAGGAGAAACAAGCAAAAGATACAGGTAAACAGATGTTTCATTGGATACTGGCAGGTATTATGTATGACATGTATCCTGAAACAAGATAACATTCATTAGTAGGGATAGTGAAAACTTCTGTTTACATTTGTTAGCCACTTGGCTATGATAGTAAACAGTAGACAGACAGTAGACACTGATGTGGCTTATTGAATCTTTTGGACTGTGTTCACCACAATATTAATTAGCCTTTAATTGGAAGAGTTGTGTTGTTGATTTGTCTCCTATTCTTGTATGACGCATTATAATGGCCATTTGTTAGCCATACTAAGCATATGCATTCTCTCTCTCTCTCTCTCTCTCTCTCTCTCTCGTGCTTGC
>VOQK01037544.1:23382-33901 GCA_015052645.1 Benitochromis conjunctus
ACTCGTATCTCAAGTCACTCTACAAAGTATGTATTTCATTTACAGTAACAGACTTTTGGTATAAAATGATTACTATTTTTACACAACTGTTCCAATAAATTCAGTCTGTAACAAATGCAAGAGCCTATGTTTTTGTGATTGTTATGTACTTTTACTCACCGCAACATACTGGAAGCCAAATCCCACTATAAAGTTGGCAGTCCAGTTGGAAAAACCAGCGACGGCGATGGCTGAAGGCCTGGGTCCCTGCGAGAACAACTCTGCCACGATGAACCAAGGGATGGGACCCGGCCCGATCTCAAAGAACGCCACGAAGGCAAAAATTGCTACGATGCTTAAATAAGACATCCATTTGAGTTGTTCCTGCAAAAACACAAAACAAGAGGAAAGTTTTTGAAAGTTGCATGTCAAAGTCATGAATCAGGTGACACTGAGGTGTGCGTTTGTCAGGAATACACCTACCAGCAGAGCCAAAGCAATAGTCATGAGGATGGCGGATCCAGCCATTCCCAGCAGCCCCAGTAGGTGCAAAGACCTGCGTCCTGCTCGCTCTACGACAAACAGCTACAAACACAGAGAGATGAGGAGAAAGGTCAGTGTACCCAAATGCATGCTTTGCATCACAAATCTGATTACAAGGAACCAGACCCTGACTACCAAAGCACAATTTTTGAATTGTGCTTTGGTCGAACACGACCTGATGTTTTTGACACCTGTGATATTATTTTCTATACTGCTGAACTCACCGACACCACAGTGAAAGCTGTATTAACCACACCGGCTCCAATGGTGGCATAAACGGGCTGCTCAACTCCAGCTTTCTCAAAGATACTAGTGGAGTAGTAGAAAACCTGCAAACAAACAAGTTGACATGTAGGTTTGCTCAGGACATCGTCTCCCACTTGTCATGTAACTCCTTGGTTTCTGTGTCTCGACTTCACCATTTCAGTGGCGGTCTTTAGAGGGAATAATGTGAATGACATGTAGGTCTTGAAACTTACAACGTTAATACCAGACAGCTGCTGGGAGAGCTGCAGCATGACAGCTATGAAAAGGGGCTGACGGTAGAGGGGCGAGCGGAAAAGCTCCAGGATGGTCACCTTCTTCTCCCTCATCATCTGCCGGCTCTCCTCCTTCATTTCCTGCATGTCAGCACTCACATCTGTGGTGCCCCGGAGCTTCTTCAGCACTGAAACACGTAAGAAAAAAACAACAGATGCTTTAAAATGAACTTATATCTACACATATGCAGGCTTGTATGACAACATAAAATGTGTGTGCTCACCGGTTTTGGCCTTGTTCTCTTCGTTCTTGTTGATGAGCAGGAATCGGGGGCTCTCTGGGCAGAGAGGCAGCAGGACGCACTGTATCACAGCAGGGATGAAGAGGAAACCCAGGAGGAGTGGCCACAAGTTGTCGTTGCCCATGATCGCTTCCAATCCAAATATCTAAAACCCACACAGACACTAATGAACCACCTGCACAGCTCCCAGCAACCACCAGCAGAAACTATTTAAACGGGGTAAGACATATATCATAAGACAACGAATGCCACAACTTATGCAAGTACATATTCACCAACCTGTGCAATGAGGATTCCAATTACAATGCCCAGCTGGTGTAGCGTGCCCAGGGCTCCTCGTAGGGCTGTTGGGGAAACTTCACCCACATACATGGGCACGAAACCTGTGGAAAGGCCACAGTACAGCCCAACCACAAAACGGCCAATGATGAGCATTTCCCATGAGCTTGCCATCTTTGAAAAACCCATCAGAATGGCCGAAATAAAAGCCAGAATATTGGCCATGAGCATAGAGTTCCTCCTGTAGACATCAAAGAACAAGATACAATTTAGACAAATTAAATGCAGGCATGCTCTCAGCAAAGCACTAACATGCTGTGTAATACTAGCAGTGATTCAGTGTGTTGTTTACCTTCCCAAGCGGTTAACAAAGAGTCCAACGGAGAATGAACCAAAGATGCCACCGATAGAGAAGACAGCTACAGTGATGGACCACACAGCTGTCAGGGAGATTTCAGTAATGGGCTCATTGTAACGCTGATTCCACGTTTGATTGATGAAGTTCTCAATAACCTAAGAAAGACGCATTTCATTGTTACTGCATATTCAAAGAAAAAAACACTTTTGTTTCCAAGAACTAAAAATAGGATCACAATCTATCACAGAGAATAATTAAACACATCCACAAGTCCCGTTTTTGTCATAGCTGTAATGTGATCACTCCGGTTAAATAAACATGTCCACATCAGATCACATGCTTTAGATTTTCCTCTTCTGAACCCTGCCAAATAGCTGAAATGCTACTTTACAGCCACCGGATGGCAGCACTGTATAATCACCAGCATTTCCTGGCTACCAGGAAGTTTATCAGACATGTGTGTCAGGTCTCACGTCCCCTCCCTTCACTGTGTCACCACATCCCAGACAACTCTGTTGACAAACACGTCCAGGAGAGCGGGTGACGGGGTTTAAATAGCAATGGCTGCTTCTGTTTATGTGTGTCACGCTGACACCTCTCCCATGATTCAAAAAGGTCACTACCCAGTCCACAACACCCCGTAAATGACTTCACCGGTATATTTCTGCTGCAACGTTACGGAAACCTAAGTCTGGATCTTCTGGATCATGTGCCTTTGAGCTCGTGCAGCACGTTTCTTTGAGGCACTCTGCAGTTAATCTGGTCCCGGAGATCGTAATGTACTAGAGCTCAGTGATGGCATGTGGGGGAAAAAAACAAAAACTCTGAGATGTCCTTATAAAGCAGTTACGAATAGGAGGCTTTGGCTTGTCAAGGGCTTTTCTGTAGTGGAGGGATACATGTTAAATGACACTCTGCCAATGTTAACACGGAGCCTGGGTCACATCCACTATCAACTTACACTCACAAGACCTTGTTGGTGATAAGTATGTATGTTATCATATACTGTACTGTCCCCCTAACCTTCATCCCATCACGTCTGCCCTTTAAAACTTGCTTTATTTAGAAGAACACGTTCACAGAGTTTGTGCTAGCAGAGCTCGAATATAAATAAGTACTTTACCTAAGTGCTTTAGTTTAGCAAAGCTGATGGAAAAGAGCAAAGGAGTAAGGAGAAAACTATGTATTTACACATGAACTGTGTAAATACTTCATATGAAGCTGGTTGCACACAGAGTTTACAGAGTAACATAATCTCTCATTTGGTAGTAAGACATTTTAAGGTAAGGCCCTAATCACTGTCTTAAAAGGGGATGTACCATGCAAAGTCATCTTTTTTCGTTTTTTCATTACATTCCCAAGTCAAACACCAACACAATATCATTTTTTTCCTTTATCCTTGGATTAATAAAAGTATTTCTTAATAAACTGCAGCCTGTCATTTTATTTTTCTCCTTTTTTAAAATTCAGTTTTACTCTAAAACGTTGTAGTCCAGTCCTGTTTCAAGCACGGTTGTGTTTGTATTACCAGCTTTATTGGCTCTCCTATTTCACTGGTTTCCATGAGGGAAGGTACTGTTCCCTGGAAGGGGGCGTGGCCAGCCTATCTGCTTTTAAAGCCGCAGACACTAAAAAGCAACACCTGCGGAACAGAAATAAGAACCAGAGGTAAACCGGTATGAACTAGGTACGAGCTGAAGAGTGAAAGGCACATCCTGGGCACAGGTGAATCGTAAATTAAGTTGCAAGGTTCCCGTTTTGGTCTCTACCAACTCCTCAAGGAAAACATCTGGCTCATTAGGCTCCTGAATTCTCAAACTACTTGTCAACTAACTTAGTTTTGAAATTCGTGCTGGACCGTGTAGATTCTTTTTGTGGGTTTTTGAAGCTTCATCACTGCCTCCATTAACAGTTTGATCTGAAATACCAAAGAACGAGCTCTGCAAAACTAAAAGCAAACTCCAGATCTGAGTGATGAAACATTGTTTCTCTACAACTCTACATGCAACTTCTTATACTTTTTTTTTTTCACTAACATTTTTAATGGTTACTTTAAAACTCTCACTAACTTTAACTTGTTAACAACGAATTACAAGGTGGCCCTTGAAAAGTTACATAATTGGTTTTTGTTCTCTAATCTCAATAGGCTGCACAATCCAAACCACCAGCTGGCTCAAAGTACACATTGTGAAAACCGTCTATTCATGCTGACAGGCCTTCAGCCTTGGTGACGAAACTGGCTGGGGACCAAGCTATCAAGGTGAGCACTGTATTCAGCATGCACAGGATAAAAATACTGAAAAAGGCAACAATAACATCGTTTCTCTTGTTTTAAGACCTTTCTAATTAACAAACAAACCAAAATGGATTTGAACTACATTATATTGTTTCAAAAGGAGAAATCTTTCAAGAAAAGGGAAACCCTTAAACATAGGAGGCCCCCCACCCTTCTGCAATACGTCCAATCAGCCTACTTTCAAGTGTTGATCGGGCAAAATTCAATGGCAGGAGCACAGGACAGCCCGAACAAGGCCCTTGAAAAGGCGTATCTAATCAGAGACACTCCAACACAGTACAAGGCTTGCGTCACAGGCAGTAGCAGCATAACTGCAGCCTTTATCACACATTTGAACTGAAGAAAGAGGTGGTGGTGATGATCTTAGGTTCTGCAGCTATTAAAAAAAACTTTTTTTTAGTAAAATTGTAGTCTCAGAGGTCATAATTAGAGTCTTTACTAATTCCATGTGCCATTGCTCAGACATGTGTTTCCGTGTGTTTGTAGGCTTAAGAACTATGCTGGTTTTTGGGAAGTGCAATCAAGGAGACGGGTTCACACTAGCCCAGTATGTAATGATTACCACCACACCCCCTCACTGTGCCACTCACAAGACACGCTGTAGGTGATTACGTGAAGATGAACACGTGTTGCTAATAGTGAAAGATTTGAACACTATTAGCAACAATTGGTGATATTTTATTCTTGAAAATAACATAAGACTGTGTGCAGGTCTAGAGCACTTTTTAGCACATGAGGACAAGCTGGCATCTGTCAGTGTCAACCAACAGAGACTGAACTCAATCAGTTCATTTTTCAGCTAAAATCCTTCCTACACATTTTATGGTTCATGCGCTTTAATTATTTTCTTTTACATATTTTAAATCACACTACTAGTTAATTAAACTATCGTGGTAAGCTAAAATCTTTTAGTCAGACTCAGTTTTATTTCATGCCACCCTTTTATTTATATTAAAGGAACGCCGTGAACTGAAAGCTCTTCTAATTGAAAAGGGTCCTTCATATGAAAGTGCAGGATAACAGAAAGCAGCTCAGGTTAGGAGGGTCTCAGTCTCCGTGCCTCTGTGTGGGTCAAAGATAACATAAAAGGAGTGCAGCTCTATCCCGTCTGGAGACACACCTTCTCTACATTTCCTGTAGAGAAGTATGAGTAGCCATAGGATGTGTTCAGACCAACGCAAACTGAGCTGACAGTAGTTACTCACACGCAATGCAATGCAGACATTTCTTAGGAAATGAATGTCTTTGCTGTACCTTCCTGTTAATAAAACGACTGTCTGACTTAGTCTTCTTGGGGGCTTTGAAACATTGTTTCTGTGATCTTCTTTTTTTACGGGGATAAGTCACTGTATGCCTCCTAAATTTCATTTCTAAATTTCATTCTCAGGCATTTCCCAGCTGGCTTCTGGTAGGAAGACGTCCATGTTTGGGCATAGACACTCTCTGCTGCTCTCTGTTGATCCAGATGTCTTCGGACCCATTAGGCCTAAATTCAGATATAATTACCTCACCTCTTAACCTACACCCTCCCTTTTCTGTCCTGTTCTTCAAGGCAGCAAGTGAATTAACAGCCAACTGTGGGACAAAGTTGGATAGTTGGAACGCACTTGATGTGCTTGATTGATTTTTGCAGACCCCTTGATTCTGGATCTCGATAGGCTTCAACAAAACTTCAGTTTTTGGACACACTGGTTAAAAATGTTCAATTTGAACCTTTATGACAACAGGCATTTGTTCATGCCTCACTCTCCGTCAGCTTTATGTAATAAGACAGTATGCAGCTCACCTTCTGAGGGGCATTGATAACACCTGTGTTGTAGCCAAACTGCAGGGAGCCAATCACCGCAGTTCCAACACTCATCAACAACGGGAGCGTTATTTGCTGAAAGAGAACAGAGAAAATTTTGTCAGTAAAGAGACCAGTCTGACCAGTAAATGAAATTTTACCAAACGATTAAAAAACATTTGTGTCCATGAGCTGGCGAGAAAATCCCACAGATCCCAGTTTACTGAGCAAGAATGGAATCGATGACAAAATGTCTAATGAACGCACTGTTAAAATTTCATGAGCTATTTTAAAGACACTTGATATACTGCTACACTACATAAAACAGTGAATATGGAGCATAAAAGATGTTTATCCCAAACACAGACAAACAGATAAGAGAGAGAGAAATCCACCTTCAAGCTGTAACTATGTCTGCTGAAGACATTATTAACAGACTGAGATGAATAATGGACAAGTAGACAGCTGTTCTGTTTAGTATCCCAATACTGTTCATTAGAGAAGTGCATCATACAAACATTTTTTCGGTCTGAGGGGGTCACAAGTTTGTCCTTTGCAAAGCTTTCCAGATTTCTGAGTAAAGCTTCCTTGTGAGGTCAGACTCAGGTCTACTGATGTTATTGTCTGTGTTCTTATTCCTGTTATTACAGAGTTCATTTTTAGCTTGATCTCACCAGAGCCCAGTAGATTAGAAGAATACCAAGAAGTTAACAAACCAGTGCATGGTATGCCGCTCTCAGTTTCCAGTTCTCAGACAGGGAAGCAAACGCCTCGAGCTACTGTCCACCAACGCCGACCCCTTTTATCATTTCTGCTTCAGCTAACTGTGCACACGACCACCTATGAGTGCTAGTTTCCTGAAAACATCGGTAAAACTGCATACCTTAACATCACATCGTCTTATTTATCACCAAAGGCTGCACATACTCAGGATTCAATTTAGATTAAATCAATGTGTTGCTTACTATTCCCATCCTTCAATTTCTTAAAACCAGTCATGTTGTTGATGATTAATGTTTTTTTCCTACGCCGCGTGATTCGTGCCAAATCCTTTGGTACAGTGATTCACAACAGGTGCCTTCCTTGTATTTTGGCAACAACAAGGACCGGACCTTTATGAGAGTAGATGTGACCTCAAAGAGTCATTGTTTTAACTTAAGTACCCTGAGGAAACCTAGTTTTAGTTATTTTTATAATCAAACACACTGAACTGATTAAGAGTAGACACAAATCTCCCCTATGCTTAGCGATTTAATTTTTCAATAATCTCAACTCCACCTTGAAACACCAGCAGAAAGAGTTTCCAATGCTCATTCAAGTCCAACAAGTCAAGCTTGTAAAATGAACAAACATGAGGTAAAAAGGAGGTGAACAATCACCCTGTCTAAAGGTTGTTAACGTCTTTAACATGGAGTAGCGCAGAATGACATGTGTTCCTAATTTTACGGCCAGCCAATTTACAAAGCTAATCACGTTTCACGTGGCTCTTACCAAGAATTTTTATGAGGAAACCATAATAATGTCCACATCTCAGTGATGTTCTACAACATTCCCGTCTGGTGACCGAAAATCACTCGTAGTGTTCGTGACTACAGTTTCAGATTACTTCTGTTTTAATCACTTAGGTGGTAGCCTAATACTTGTTATTAATCTCTGGCTCTCTTCCACAGCATGTCTTTTATCCTGTCTTCCTTCTTTCACCCCAGCCCCTCCCTGAGCCTGGTTCTGCCGGAGGTTTCTTCCTGTTAAAAGGGAGTTTTTCCTTCCCACTGTCGCCAAAGTGCTTGCTCATAGGGGGTCATATGATTGTTGGGTTTTTCACTGTATGTATTATTGTAGGGTCTACCTTACAATGTAAAGTGCCTTGAGGCGACTGTTGTTGTGATTTGGCGCTATATATAAATAAAATTGAATTGAATTTAATTGAACTGTAGCCATCAGAAGACTGTCAATTATGGCCAAAAAGGAAAGCACATAACCAACAACACTCAGATAGGCTGTGCCATTCAAAGGTGAGTGAATGGTATTTAGGGGCCCAAGAGTTGCCAAGAAAAGATTTCCTCATGATTACACCATCAGTCACTTGGACTGTTAACACAAGGCTGATTGGGTCCATTGCTTTGTGTTGCTGAACCAAACACCTCAGATCTGAGATTCTTCTGATAAGCCTATGGTTTACTTTTTCAGATTATAGCTGCCCAATTTCATTTAACTTCAGCCTGCTGAAGCCTTGTATTTCTCCTGGTTGATATAAGTGTAACCTCACATGGCGTGCCTGTCTGCTCATTCATATTTCATATATTATTCTTACACTCTACTAGAATACCTTTGTATTAATCACTGTTTAAAAGAGACCATATTTATCTCATAACCTTACCTGGATGCAGCTATTCAGGGTTTTTAATCTCCTCTCTGATTAATAACCCACCTTCCTTAAAGTCATTCTTCTCTTTGCCACTTGCAAAGAGTTTAAGTTTAAACAGCAGCTGACCAGAGATGGTCTGCTTACAACATAGGTGATCGTATCCTGCCACGAAGTAGATATTGCTTCCTAGAAAGTTGATTCTGTTCATCTAGACGTCGTGTTTGAGAGGAAGAAATGTTTAATGACTCATCCAAGTGACTGATGAGTTACAAAATGTTTCTTCCTCTGAAAGCGCAACGTCCAGATTAACCGAATCAACTTTCAGGAAATTCTTTACTTGGATGAATGAGCACACGTCAAGATCATAGAAAAGTTGGTTTAGGGTTAGTTGTTAGGTGGATGAAGAGAAAGATGGCACCACGATTGAGTATAAGATTGAGACTCTTTAACTGTCACTTTAGCAAAGGTACTTGGCTTGAAAAGCACAGAATAGCTCTCCTTAATTAAATCTTTTCCATATAGCAATATTTATCAAATCTACAAATGGATCTGCAGAAGTTTGTGACTACTTGATGAATGTAAATCCACTATGAAATCTGTTTTTAGCTTTTTTGTTACATCTTTGTGTGTCATAAAATCCAAACAGTTTGGTAAAATCAGCTAAAATGTTGAAAGCTTTCAGTATTTATTCCAGCCTGATTGTCAGGATATTTCACAACATTTTCCAAAGAAGAACGTTTAAAAAAGGAAAAAAACAACCCAACAGGTTTATTTAAAAAAAACAAAACACACACATTCCTCATAAAGGATTTGGAAGGACTGTGCCTGCTCCTTTGTAACATCAGCTCTGTAATGCCACAGGTATTTAAACACACGTATGCTTTGCGTCGTAGGCAGCTTGGTTACATCTAAAACAGTTTTTTATGAGGGCTGGAGTTCCTCCTCCGGAGCAGGAAGAAGAAAAAAAATCTGTGTGTGTTTTGAGAGGCAGTAACTTAAGCTCTGCTCAAACCAATGACAGAAAGAAAAAAAATGAGGGCTCGGCTGAAGTCATTTACAGACGTGCCTACACCTCTGAGCCAATAGCAGCTCTTCTGGGAAGCATGTCTCGGGAGGGTCACTAGGTTCATATATATGTGTATAAACATACTTATACACACACACACACGCTCTTTTGAACACTGTGGGCCCATGAGCAGACCAATCGCAACTGGTGTCTCTCAGTTAGAGCTACAAAAAAGAAAACAGGCAATTCAGTGACCTACCAGCTGTTTTTCACTATAAACAACAAAATCTTGCCTGTCCCCTTTGGGGAAATTCATGCTTTGAGTTTGCTTATGTCCCCTTTTGGGAATAGCTGCAATTATCTGCAAAAAAAAATGTAGAGCTGCAAAAAACTTTAGATAGAGCAGCATGTGTCCAAGTGAAATTGAAAAGCTCTCTGTAACATCTTTACCTTCAGCCTAAACGCTGTTTCTGTGCAAGCCAATAATTTTAATCGAAACATATACTTAATATCATTTTGTCATGCTGGGAAGTAAAAAGTAGGTATTTGTTCAATAATTGATTAACTGGCTTAGCCCAAAATGACTCATGCAAGTTTCAGTTAAACCTCTTAAAGGTGACATAACTTGCACACAGAGAGAGCAGTATAATGCATGACTTTCTCAAAGAGGAAACAATGAAGTCACACCCAAAACAGCTACTCTGCGTTTATAAGCTCAGCAGTGACGGCTGCTCTGCTCTTGCTTCAGCTCTCCAACTTAAAATCATCTCTCTCGCGACATATACAGAAATTCACCTGTGTTTACATTTATAAATGAACTCTTTATGTTTGTTTACATATGACGACTCAGAAAGGCATGACAAGTACTGGTCATCACACGCTGCATACCACAGCGTTTCGCAATCCGCTCTGATTACAGGAATTCACACTCAGGGGCGGCGCTACCACGAATATGCAAAAGCAATTCCACAGAACTGTGAAAGAAAATGTAGAAAAGAAAATAGTGTGTCTGTGACGGCAACAGAAGACAGGCAGAAATTAACACGCACGTTTCAGATACAGATGAAAAAGTTTTGAGTTTATAAGTATGCCATTAAATGCTTCGAAATCTAACATATGTGCCTCA
>VOQK01037547.1:17023-31376 GCA_015052645.1 Benitochromis conjunctus
AAAATGTCAGTACTGGTATTTTTTTTTTTTATCAGCCTGACTCAATGAAACACAGGCTGAGTAAGAGAAAAGCAAAGCCTATGTATTTGTGGGATTTAATTTGACATGAGAGAATAGGGTAATCTATTAGTGGCCTGGTGCCATTTATCGGCACAGTATTAAATCCTGACGTCACATGAGCTGCAGAATGGTCTCAGATTACCGGGAATTAAGATTAACCATCAGAGTTTAATCTCATAGGCTACAGGTATAAGACAGTGGATAAACATGTGCTCTGATATATGGCTGGGTGACATCTTGACAGGATGATTTCATGCATAAAGACAATGAATATAATACATGTGACTTCATTCATATAGCACAGAGAGTTCACACATGCAGTGACAGCACAGAGAGGAAAACACACCCAGATTACAATGAATGCTTACAGACAAAACTTGTACGACTTGCATGCTGTCATGCATGAGTTTTCACAGTGTTTACGTCTCTTGATATTTGTAGTTAGAATTTGAATGTAAACTGCAATGATATGAATGATATGAATATGAAACATCTGGGAAACTCTATGCTTTTTCCCATTAATTTTACCAAGTAGCTGCTCTTTAAATTGGAAGTTTAAAAGAGCCTTCCTAATCAGCGTAAGCTACCAGTCTATTATCTCTGTGCTTGGAATTCATAATTCCTTTTAATCTGCCTGCGCAGGCCAGAAACAGATCCAGTATTTCAGAGCCTTTTGTCAGCTTTAGGATCCTGTCAGACGTATAATCTCCGTCTCTCGTGCTATCTTTCCAACTCTCCTGTATCCAGGAACATTGATGTTGTGACAACGAGCATGACCCTAATATTTTAACACAGAAATTTGCTCATGCTATTAATTTGTATCCTCTAAAAAAACAGTACCAAACATTTCAAGCACTTGATTTTCAACATATGAACCCCTGGGTAAGATTTACATATACAGTACATATGAATAGAAAAATCAGGGCTGGGTTACCACTGCCATGGAAATATTAATGGGTTATAGTTGTCTTAAAAGAGAAAATTTCCCATGATCCAGTGCAACATGCTTTGAAAAGTAAAATACTGAATGATGAGGTCTTGCCTGTTGCTTTATTTTATAATTATTTGTTTTTAATCCAAAAGCAATGCAAAAGTCTGGCATTTTCTACTATTTTAACTAACCAGAATATTGCTGCAATATGGCAGTGTAACAGTCACATCACACAATCTGTTTGTGTGATGTAATTTTTAAATGCAGACAGATTGCCAACACATTGCAATCAATCTGAATCAGTGTGAGCTGATGAGCGACGCATATCTTTGCAATAAGGGACCTGACTCAGATGGTGATTCTGGTTATATTGCTATATGAAAGCAAGGTTGTTCATTTGTACTTAAATGGCCGTTCTGCAGCCACTGTGTGACTATTTGTGGAGGAATTTCTAAAGTTGCGAGGTTCTGGCTCCACATAATAGAAGTAGTTGAAGTAAAGGGTAAATGGCAGTGGTGTGCGATACTGCAAATGTTGGTATCGATCAGGTACGAAATAAATACTGGGCCACTATTCCCGATACCATTACCGACACTTTTAACCTATAAAGCCAGCTTATACATGGGAGAGCAGTGCGTCATGATTTATGAGATAATTAATTAATTAATGATGAGTCAATTTACAAATTCTGAACACATTTTAATGCTCACTAAATCACTGCGATTTTTACTTTTTACAATAATTAGTTAAAACAACAAAACAAACCAGCTTCTTTTTTGTTTTGGAGACCTGGAGTGTGAATGTGTCTGTCTCTCATGCACTCTGGGTCAACTTCTCTTATTTAAATGTGCTATAAATAAAATCTATGTGGCAGTCAACACAAAAAGGTTGAGACATTTTTCATAGTGCATGTTTTTTCCATTTAAATGTAAAATAATTATTTAACATGATTCAGTGGGTTACATTCTGAACATAGTGAACAGAAACAAAGCATTAATCATGTCACACTAGTACCGATACCAGTGTTGGTATCAATACTATCGATATTTGGTCTGATCCCCCCCAACCTCTAATAAATGGACTGCCACCTATATAGTGCTTTTCTACTCTGAGCACTCAACGTGCTTTTTACTATAAGCCCGAGTCACCCACACACATATAGCTACCCTAATGCAAATTTTTGCTTATTTATCACAAATAATTGTGTCTTATCTCAAATGGATTGCATGTAATTGCCTATTTACCCCCTTTAATCACAAACTTATTGTCATTTTATTGCCATCTGGACACACTGACGTGGCTTTAAGGATCGCAACTAACTAAGTGGTCACAAACCTGCTCCCCGTATTTGAAGCATCCCTTTTTACGGCAATGAGACAATGATTGCTTGTACAAAGTCACAATAATTGTGGTTGAGTTGAGGTGATTCTGAATGATTTTACATGATTTACCCATTCTAACGAATATCGCAACAGTAACATTAGTGCAGCATTAGTGAATAATAGATTCATAACACCTGGAGATATCATTGCTGACAGATAGTCTACATAAAATTTTGATATCACCTTAAACAAACAATAAAACCCAACACTGCATTTGATTTTGTCTTACAATTACAATCAATATTTTCTTTGTCCTTCACAGTTAAATGTGTTTAATAATCAAATATTATCACACCATCAGCAATTATTGACCCACCGAATAACTGAAAACACGAGACATGAAAGATGTTCTGAAATATGCAGAACTGCTTTTGAAAAAAACAAAATATAATTGCTGAGGTTTTCTTTGCTGATTTTACTGGTGCCAGATTTCCAGGAAAAAAAGCTTTTAAAATAACACTAGTTCCTTGTTCAGTCAGCCAAGTGTGTTTTTAAACCTCTATAAAGCTTCAAGTTCAAACAACAAATGAACCTCGCTGAGATCTCCGACGAGATTAAAAGCACTGAAAAGAAAAACGAGATGAAAATAAAAGAATGTCGATATCAGATTGAATCTGATTTATCCCCCTGTTCTAAAAAATAGAAGAAATGTCACATCAGTTGAATTTTATGTTTTCATAGAACAACCTGTAAAGTGCTAAGTAATTAAACTGTTGCTGTACTATGAAAGTGCCATAACCCTTCCCATAGCGTTCTCGTAAATCAACTACGTCCCACAAATTTTACATGTACAATATAGGCTCTGAGCACCCTCCCTGTTCCCCCGTGGCCGTGCTGATAAAGAAGTGACCAGCGACTGAACATGGGGGTGAATCGACCACTGTGGCATACAGACAGAGCTGCATTGTTTGCAGCTGATCATAACAATAGGACCTCTGTCAGAAGAGATCATCTGTTTTCCTGGCTAGTTGGCCTGCTAATAGGGCTACTTATGCGCCGGGAATGGGCTGGAGCCAGGTCGCAAACAAACGAGGAAGAAACCCACAAATGGACAAACAAGCAGGCTGGAGTGGGCGTGTGTTTCAGCACGGCGCATGTGTGTGCGTGCCACTAAACACAGTTTTAAACATAAAAAGTATACATGTGCAAGTACAGATGTGCAAGGAGACACAAGATCACAGAGAAAGAGAATGAGGATTAAAGGCTTTACATCCACCTTCTAACTGTCTATTGATGATTAGAGGTGTGAGAGGAAAGACGAAGACAGGAAAGAAAAATAGACAGAGAGAGAGAGAGAGAGCGAGAGGAAAGATGGAAAGAGAATAAGCACACGCCCAACATTTTCCAGGTCAGCCTAAATGCCCTGGGCTAAACACGCCGTTCTGTTACTGCTTTTCTTCTCCCTTTCCCCCCCCTCCTCTTATTCTCTCCCTCACTCGCCCAGGGGCAAAGTCGAGCTGCAACAGGATTCAGTTGTTCCCACGGAGACTGGAGAGACGGTGCTGCTATGGCAACGAGGCATCGCTTGCTGGAGCGGAGAGCCACTCCATTCCATTGCCTCTACTTTTTTCATATCACTTCACCTCTCACTCTTTCCTCTCTTCTGTAAATCTTGAAGCTGTCTTGCTTTAATCTTTTTTTTTTTTTTGGCTTTCCTCCGCTCTTCCTCGCCTCCTGTGCCACTTTGCTCATCCTCCACGCCATAAGTAGAGTGCCACTGCTTGTCAAACAGCCATAATTAAACAGCTCAGACAACAGCACTTCTCACGGAGAGAAGGCCAGACTCTCACTTCACACACCTCACCTCATACTTTCACTGAGTGGCTGGAAAGAGGGAAACATTTGGATCGAATTGCCGAGCTCAATTACACTCTCTGAATTAATTCCGTAGTCCGAGGCAGAGGTGCCAGCAGAGGTTGGCGTCTACAGAGAAAGCTGTCCTAACATCGCTTAGAACTGAACAGTCAGCAAATTTTTTTTAACACTCTGAAACACTCTGGGAATTTGCAGAAAAAAAGATTGCCAACAAAATTCAAACAGTTGAAATCAGTATTGGACCCAGTACCACATACATTACAATGATTGGGTATACACTGTTAATTGTAGTAACTGAGGGCATTTTGATTGAACAGTTACACTTTAATGTAAATGGCTATTTGATAAGCTGGGGATAATACTGTGAAAAAGGAAGTGGTGCCAATAACATTTGTGACAAACTTACATTAAAATAATAATATATATATGGTTTATTTATCCCAATGGTTTGGAAATGACCAAACAGCCCAGGAATTAAAAAACAACCTAGCCCAATATAATGAATAAAGTAAAAGTAAAGAAAGTAAAGATAATAGCTCAGAAAGTTACAAAGACATTACTGGAAAGCACTCAGTGAAACAGACAACAGGAAAAAGTGAAAAGCAGGATAAAAATGAATTAAATGTAAAAGAAGACGCTTCACTTTAAATCTAGTAAATAAATGCAGGTGTTATGGGGTGAAACAGCAGGAGTGAGTTTCTATATCTATCCTGGTGGCCTCAGAGCTCAAACAGATGTTAGAAAGAAAGCGTACAGCTGCATGTCCAGTAAGTGGTTTAGAGGACTGTAAAGATGCATATATTATTCATAGCCACTCTCTATAGTCACAGCCATTTGGTTATGGTGAATGATCAAATGTCTGCATCCAAATGATTGTTCAGCTGATGGAGAAATCCAGAGAGTGTATTGATTCAGAATTCCATCGTCAAGAAAATCAGTGTGTACCACAGCTAGGGGTTCAATATTCAAGACAGGGACATGCGACACAAAAAGTAATTACATAAATAATTACCAAAAAAAATACATAAACAAAATCTGTTAGCATTATTTTTATTGTGTGAAAAATATATAGATAGATATAAATATATATTCAAAAAAAAAAAAAATAGAAGCTGCTGTTACAGACTGCTACTGGGGAAGAACAGATGCAGTATAGGCTTTTGTGAGGGACCAAGCAGCAAAGACATAGAGGACACAGGAAAAAATGTCTTCAAAATGTTTTTTTTTTTATTTTATTTTTTTTATTTTAAACCCCCAAAAACATTCACATAGAGAAAGTTCAAAATATAATTAGCGGGCCCATAAAAGAGGTCAACTAAATATAACTCTACTTAAAAGTAACTTCCAGACACTTAACCAAACAAAGTAGACACAACATAACTCACAAACTGACCTAAACACAAAGAGGGTAACCTTTATAGTGGTTTGGCCAAACCATTTACACACAATAGGGGGAAACAAAACAAAAAACCCACCAATACTAACATAGCACAAAATAACGTAACTATACCTAAAACACCCCCCCGTTTCTGACAAGCACTTGGTTGGTCCTGTTGAGCAGCCATTGTTCCTCAGCCTTTGGGAATGCCTTTTGCCCAGACAGGAAACAGCAACCTCCCCAACCCAGGTAACTCAAAGAAAGAGAAACGTAATTAATATAACAGAAAACTGTTTTGAAAACCACACAGTGCTACTATGTGCACACTTCATAATATCTCTGTTAGCTTTATGTCAAGACATTAATAAATTATATTACTGAAATAACTGTAAACCAAGCTAATGAATGAATGAATGGACTGGTTTTACCCATGTGTGGCTGATGCCATCATAGTTTTATACAAAGAAAGTAGAACAAAAGTAGCTTCTAATTTCTTTGTACATTTTGATTTTTTTTTTTTTTTACAGCATATTTAAATTCATAACTTGAGAATGAGCATACACTGTATATAAACAATGGCTGGTCAGCAGACTCTATTGGTTGCAAAAAGCAGTTCACTTGTATTTCACGCATGTATTTCCTTAATAAATGTTTTGTATTCTTGCTTGATGTAAGTTTTCTTTAATAAAGTATCATGTCCATTTTGTAATCTATGGCCACTAAAATGATAAACCAGGGCATTCTTCACAGTGTTGCTACCTTGCAGCACAAAGTTGCACAACAAAGGGTGTCCTTGGTTTGTGAGTCAGATGGAGCCCTAGCTTCTATTGTTGTCAAGGACCCAGGACTTGAAACAAGGGATTTTGAGTTTTAAAGGACATTTAAATATATGTTTAAGTATTCTCTGTTTAATTTTATGAGTTTGTTGTTTAGTTTTTGCATTTTATCTTTATGCATTTCATTAGCATTTTGTGTCTGTAGTTCTCAGTCCCAGTTTCTATTTATATTAGAGTTTATTTTGATTCCTCTGCGTCTATTTTTGTCTCTCCCTGGGTTAAATTCACTCATGTTCAGCATTTCTATTCATTTCCTGTTTTACTTTGCTAATAACACTATCTTGTGTGTTGTCTGCGGGTTTTTTGTCCTTTTGTGTTGTTTACCTTAATTGTGTTCAGCTGTGTTCGGTTTTCCTCCCATTTCCATTTCCCTTATTACCTCATGTATATGTACAGCATCACATAGCACTTGGGTATTGTTAGAAAAAAAAAAAAAAAAAAAAAAAAAAAAAAAAAAAAAAGAATGGACCAGGAGACTGTGAGGGTTTTCAACGACAGCAGGTGGCTTTCTCCTCTATAAAGAGGACTGTGTAACGGAAACAATGACTCACCCCTGAGTATGAACCTAACATCAGGGGGACTCCCCTGTCCCCACCAAAAGTGCATGATTATACAGGATGCCAGGTCCAGATACTGCTGTGCCCTTCCGGCAGTACCTAGGCTGTGTGTTTTATGAACGAGACACTTCGATGGCTTTGGAACCCCGGGCGAGCATTGATCAGCCACAATGAACACTTGCTTTTGTCTATTTTCGAGCACTTCACCTCATGACAGGAATCTGGTTTATTAAAAACCTGATCTTTCCCAGTGACCATGTACTTTGCATAGTTTTCTGGGGGCACAAAGGCACACATGTTTTGCATAAATATTTTAAGATGAACAAAAATAATTTTGCTCCAAACAGCAAAAGTGTAGAACACCTTGGTTAAGAATATAAATAGCAGAAGGTTATAAATAGCAGAACTGCTGCCATCTTGTTCCAGTTCATATTTTAAAGAGGTGACCAAATTTCTAAGAGAGTAGCATCTACAGTTAAAACAGCCTTCCTGAGCCCATCAGGCCAGCTCAGGGTTTTTTTGTTGTTGTAAACTCTCTACTTTGATCTACCACGATTTCACGGATCAGGTGTAATTGCTATGAAAGTGTGTGTTACACTTCTCTTTAATGGGAAGTTTCATCCAAATTGTAAAGCATCTTTAAAAAAGTATTATATAAATAAAATTATTATTAGCAGACTAAGGTGCTTCTATTGGCTTTAGTGGCTGAACAAAATCATTTTCTTTAATCATCTGTGTCATGAAATGTAATGTTAGGTGCAGGGATCACCACCGTTTACCATCGAGAGCTATTTTGGAGCAATTTCTGACCAAAGAAATGACAGCCACAGGACATATTTGAGCTCAAAATAATACTAATAACACAGGCTATAAGGTATAAATTAACCTTTTAACATTACTATTATGAATAGTCTTTTAGCACATGTGACACATTTTTATTAAGTTTTGGGGAGAATTTAACTAACACTTTTTTGCATTGTCTAGAGTGAGTCACCAAGTATCACCATTGTATAAATAGCATATGATCAATGCCTTATTATTTATTTTAAATTGTGTATATAGGTTACCCATTTTTGCACTTGAAGAATATAAAGAATCAAAGTTTTGATAAAAAACATTTTAAAATTGACTAAAGGCTAGTTTTTGCTCTTGGGAGACACATATGGCTCAAGAGCTACAGGTCCAAGGCCCCTGGCCTCTACAGAAGAGTAAAAATAGACTATTTATTTGCTGTTAACCAGCGTGCTATATAGGAACAGAGCAATCACTGGTTTTGCTGGTGTCCAGATGCTGTATTGCAGAAATATCTCATTTAGATGTTACATTTACAATATACAGAATATTTCTGAAGTGTTTGGATAAATAAAAAATTGAAGGTTGAATTATGAATTTCTTAGTGACTTTTTCGATCCTTCATGTATATAATGAAGTTGCTTCGTGTAGACGGGAACCAGAAAGCGGTATTTGGATTGATCTGCTTACAAGTGTTCGATTGTGGGCAGTCTCTCTAGTTTGAATCTGGCTATGACCTTATCAGGGTAATACCACACAAACAAAATTAAAAGCTCAAATGAAATAATTTAAGGCTGGATCACATGTGCTCTCGCAATGACAAATGAAACATCACGTTATTGTAATATGTGTAATGAACAACGTGCAATGAGACTGAACCCGGAAGACTCCTGTGGCCATCAATTCATCAGATCTTACAGGCACTTGTCCCACACCTTCATACTGACATTTAATTCAGCATGCCCTTTAGAGTTTGCCGTTTTGTCTTTTTGCATGCACGGTACATGAAAGCTCTGCTCTTCTTCATCACCATGTTACATGACTCACTTTTCTTGTCCATCAAAAGTCATCAGCATACTTAAGGGCTGGATGGAAGCGCGGGGTGCTCGTGTGAATGCATATCACCATGTAGATGCTTGAGTTCGACACTTGATGTAAAGTCGCTTAAAGGAGATTTCAGTGAGAATGTGCACGACAGTGAGATTCTGAACTTATAGATTATTTATATGGCTGTCAGGAACTCTCAGCGTCTCACACAGCAGGGTCGTGAGTGTAGGGGGAGTGTCTCTGTGTGCGTAAGCTTGAGAGAGAGGAAAAAAAGAGATGGGAGGAAACGGTGATCACGGAAAAGAAGGGAGTTCAATCTCCTCCTCGGGACCTGTCTCTTCACCTTTGCTTGCAGCCAACACCGTCTGTAGCTTATCATTAAGCAATACGTGTACTGACAAGCCCTCCAGATACGACATGTGGTCTTCACACACACACACACACACACACGCACACACACACACGCACACACGCCTGAAATGGTCTGTCTACCCTGAAGCATTTTGCTTACTCAAACACTAAGTCTTCTTATTACTAATACACTAGTTTCTGTGATGATTAGACTTTTCTCCATAGAGGTGCACTTACTATTACCGCCGCTTACATCAATAATAACCTGCTTGGAGTTTTGCACATAGAGAACTTTTACTGGCTGCATCGTATTAGAGCATTTATAAACATCCTTTTGACCTCAGTGACAGTCATGAGAAATGTGTGTGTATGTTCCCATGTCATGTAAGCATTTTACAGTAGTTATTTAGTGTTGGATTTTAAAGCAACGGTGGCTTTGTTTGGTGAGGTCAGCCCATAAAGTTTTGGTGAGAATGCCATGATTCACTTTTATAATGTTTCTGGCGAGATTCTAGTTGGATAAAGACTGTAATAAACATGTGCACAAACAGTGGTGTGACTTTTGCAATAAGTATCTCCCTAAAACTTTTAATATTTCTGTCTTGAATCTAAGCAGAGCCTGCGCTGTATCTTACCAGCTACAGCGCAGGCTCTATAAAATCCAAGCACAATGATTTTTGTTTTGTCTGAATATTAATGGGGAAATTACAAGACATCTAGCCTTTTGTATTTAAGGTATGCCTGTTTTTGTGTTATCAGGTTTCATAGATAAATATATATAATTAGGTGTCATCTGCATAGCAATGAAAATGTATGCTGTGTTTTCTGTCAATGGAAGGATATATAATGATAAAAGCACAAAACCATGTTGGGCCCTATGGAAATTTTCATTATGTTTTCCAAAGAGGATAACAAGAAAAGAAACAAAGTTCTTTATTTTATGCGTAAATCGTAGTAAAAGACTTCTCCGAAAATACAAGGTATTTCACAGACATTTCATAAAAATACATTAATTGAAGATTCTGTTGTGATTTAACTGAACTTCTACTGTATAGTTAGCTCATACATGTGTTGCTTAAGTAGAAGAACAGGTTCTTGTGTTAAAAAAGTAAAGGTGAGAAAGCACAGGATCTGAAATGTATTTCTTTTCTTTCCTTCTTTCTGGAAATATAAAAGAATAAAAAAAATAATAATAATCTCTCTCCCTCTCCCTCTCTCTTCCCCCCCATAGGCTTGTACAGTAGGCACTAGGCATGACGGGTGCATCACTTCATCTGCCTCTCTTCTTACCCTGATGCACCCATCACTCTGGAACAGGGTAAATCTGGACTCATCACACCACATGACCTTCTTCCATTGCTCCAGAGTCTAATCTTTATGCTCCCTAGCAAATTGGAGCCTTTTTTCCGGTTTGCCTCACTGATTAGTGGTTTTCTTACAGCTACACAGCTGTTCAGTCCCAATCTGTTGAGTTCCCTTCACATTGTGCGTGTGGAAATGCTCTTACTTTCACTATTAAACATAGGCCCTGAGTTCTACTGTTGTTTTTCTTCTATTTGATTTCACCAAATGTTTATGTGATCGCCGATCATGATCATTCAGGATTTTTTTTCCAGCCAAGACGATGGGTCCTCACTATCTTTCCACTTTCTAATAATGCGTTGGACAATTCTTAACACACTTTTAGTAGTCTCTGCAATCTCCTTAGATGTTTTCTCTGCTTGATGCATGCCAATGATTTGACCCTTCTCAAACACACTAACATATTTTCCATGACCACAAGATGTGTCTTTCGACATGGTTGTTTATGACATGAGAAGCAACTCATGGCATCAGTTGGGGTTAAATAACTTGTTGCCAGCTGAAAGATGCTTCATCTTTCATGCACGCCCATGCACTAGTTGTCCAATAGGAGGCTCGTTCCTATTTGCATAGTTAAATCCAGGTGGCGACTTTATTTTTGGCCAGGCAGTGTATGTACTGCTTATATTTATTCTTTCTTCTACGCTTTCTTTTCTTTCTTATTATTTCTTCTTCTGGCCATTCCACAGAGTCAGTGCTGCGAACACATGGCTGCTTTAAGTTGCATTTTTCTCTATATTTTCCCCTCTTTATTGCTAAATTAATTTTGAATATTACTTGGAGACATATTATTTCTTGCTTTGAACAAACCTGTACAGTTTAAAAAATGTACCAAATCCATGAATTACATAACTTGTGATTTAAAAAACTGTGTTCACAATTCCTGACATTATGCATTATCCTTATTGCTCCTTATTGAACTGTGCATATTTTTGGTAGAGAACTCTTGTGTTACCCCAGATTTCAACAAAATAATCTAAATATGGCAGAACAGTGTGCTGTAAAGAATGTGCAATGTTTTATTGTTCAGGATGTGCCTTGTTTTTTTAAAAGCCCTTTGGTTTTGGCCATCTTGTTTGATATGGGGTTTCCAACAGAGCTTTTGGTCCAAAATTAGACCCAGAAATTTGTTTTCAAAAACTCTTTCAGTGAATAGCTTATCAATTTCCAATTCCACATATGTATAACTATATGTATAGATGAGTATTAAGAGATGCACTATGAGCTGGTGACTGGAGTGAATCTTAACAGTCTGAGCAGATATGCCTTACTTGACAGACGAGAAGAAGCCAGCATGAGAGGGTAGCTGCGGGAGACCGGGTGAGTGACCGGTGCAGCGTTGGGCGAGCTGAGAGTCCAAATCCTGAGAGCGCTTGTCAATCCGAGACAGTGTGGGCAGAGGGGCAGGCAGGTGGTGAATGGCGAACCAGTGCCAACAGCTAGTGAGCATGAGGTCCAGCGTTCTGATGAGGAAGAATTCAACTGCAAGAGATGGGTTTGACAGATCCAAAGGTACTATGAGGCACTAAAGGAGAAACACAGGTAATCTTACACTAGGATAACCATACATGAGCAAATGAGGAGGCCCATACTACCAGAGATTAGCAGACAAACTGGCAAAGGACAGTTGACAACGCTGGCCTTAAGTACACACTGGCTGATTGGCTGAGATCGTGAACAGGTGTGACTGTCAGGAGAACTGCAGAGGACACGCCCAGAGGCGGGGCAATGACCAAACATGACAAGACTCACAGTGGCCCATGAACAACTATAGTCATATCAATTGCTGTGTCCGAATTCAGGGGTAGCATGCTTCGAAGGCCAGATTTGTAGGCAATTACATTATGGCGATGCAACGAAGGCTGTCCAAATTCCAAGAGTCCTTTATGTGTGGAGTTTGTTTGTTAACACTGAATTGGATAAGTGGAAGAAAATTGGTAAATGATTTGGAAGCCATTAAGGGAGTACTTGTTGCTGTAAATCAGCATGTTTTAGCAGAGTCACGAGTCCTCACAGAATAAAAGACCTGGGTTACAACACTTATTAGTGATGGGTCACTCCATATAATCAGTCAAATCTGAGAAATTTCCCCCTGACCCCCTTAACATCACCTGAGATTTCTTCTAGATGCCCCAATACTCATTTCTTCCATCACTGTTCTAAGGGATGCTCATGTACATAACCAGTGGTCCCAGTTGGAACACGGACACTGAAAAATTAATTAATTCAGATAACACCTCGAAACAGAAATCATGAAAACTATATTTAAAATAATACTGTTATTTCCATCTATAGTAATTTACATTTGGCAGCTTGGTTCAGTTTTGAGGCCACCAAAGTGTGACAAAAAAACCTGGTATGTAATTATGTCACTATCACAGCTTGACTTGGTGACATTCAGAAGTGTGTTTTTCAAATTTCCATTGTTTATATTTGTTGATAAAGTTTAAAGTTTGAAGTTGTGTAATTAAAGTAATTTGTGTTGTGTGTAAAGTTATTTCTAAAGTTCAGGCCCCAACCAACTGATTTCTGTCCCACATTATACAGGCTCAAAACCACTTTCCCTACTTACAGTTTTAAACTCCCCTGTGTAAAACATAAACACATTAGGCACATACAGTCATATGCAGGCCTACACTGTGACAGCTGTTGCATGCAACTGCAAATATACACATACAGTACACAGTATTTACATGAACGCGCAAATCTATAAACACGCAAATGCTGAAACACACAAAACAGCCGCCCTGCTAGGCGTCTAAATAAAAACCCGCCGACCACACCGGATGTGCATCATCGGTTGTCATGGCCACCAAGAAATATTCCTCAGGGTTGCCAAGGCAACAGCTTGGGGAACTCTTCGCCAGCCTGTCACTCGTCTTGGGAGAAAAGAGTGGATGAATGGCCGTGACTATATATATATATGTGTATTTCATTGCTATGTGCATATGTGTTTGTATGTGTGCGTTTCTATGGTCTGAATGACAGTAATCAGTGAGAGAGTTGTGATCTGAATGAAATGTGAATGGATGAGTGGATGGAGGACCAAAGCGTGAGCAAAGAGTGAAATGGGCATTATGTAAGAATTCATGTTTACTTCATGATTGTTTTGTGTCTGAGACACACACACGCATACACACACAGTCTAAGGTCTGATCTTTATATGTATGGGAATGTGTGTGTGCGTGTGTGTGTGAGAGAGATAGAGAGCGATAAAGACAGAGACGAGAAAGAGTCATAAATCAGTATGTTTATGCATGTGAGGGTGATACTCATATCGAACCGACCGCCACTCAAACTGACATAGACAAGGGATAAGGGAAAGAGAAAATGGGACCCAGTTGCCATGGTGATGCAATCAGCTTTCTGTCGAAGCGTTCATCTCCTGGGTGCAGTCAACATTCGATACTACCTGCATGATAAACATATATGAGCGCGCGCGCACACACACACACACACGTGTGTATTTATATCCTGGTGGGGACATCTCATTGACATAATGCTTTTCCTAGCCGCTTACCCTAACCCTAATCATCAAAAATGAATGTCTAACCCTGACCCTTACCCTAAACCTAACCATAACCTAATTGTAACCCTGACACTAAAACCACGTTTTGAGTGTGAAAAATGCCTTCAACCCCATGGGGACCGGGATTTTGGTCCCCACGGGGCTGTCGGTCCCCACAAGGGCTGTCGGTCCCCACGAGAATAGTAAACTTCCAATTTTTGGTCGCCACGAAGATGTATATACCCGTCCACACACACACACACACACACACACACACAGGACATTGTGAATTTAAGACGTGTTTTACATTCATTGGTTTGTGTATATGACACAT
>VOQK01037550.1:8308-21785 GCA_015052645.1 Benitochromis conjunctus
ATATTTTTTTTGTTTAGGTTTTTTTTTTTTTTTTTTTTTTTTTTTTTTTTTTTTTTTTTTTTTTTTTTTTTTTTTTTTTTTTTTTTTTTTAGATGAAACCAACAAAGTGATAGGGACAGCATGATATTGCTCCACTGGCCTAATGATTTCTGCTCAAATATAGTCAAAGCACCACACTGTAACCGTGAATAATGATGGTCACTAAGGAACTAACATGGTGGCACGCAAAGACACATAACCCTTGTATGCCAATCTCTCCCTGTTGGATTTTACTGTCTCCAGACTCACTTTAAGTCAACAGCCAGCATAGCCTCATTATGCCATCATAGGATCTGGTTGCTTACAAGAAGACCTGGATATGGGCGAAGGCAGAGCTGGATTGTCAAACAAAAAACAAAGCTGAAGCAAAACAATAGCCAATAACATAGGTTTGAATGAACACACCAGGGAGCTCACCTGCAAACACAAGGAGATAATTAGCTTAGGCTAATTTGTAAATTACCTTTGGCTGGCATGTAAGTATCGGCCTACCATCAAGCAGATGATGGTTTGTTGAAATCCCTTCTACCACTGAAGTGTAAAATTATGATTCACCCTTCAGAGGAACGATCTTGGAATGAATAACTCATGGTGGTTTTCTGTGCCAGCAAAAATCTGGCACAGCTTTACTGGTTATTTTTGAATGAAGACATGAAGCAACAGTTAATTCCCAAGGTATGTTCTAATTGTGAAATCAAGCACTTGCAGTAGGAACCATGAAGAAACAGTTTACCTCTTATCATTTCCCCCCCAGTTCTGAAGTGGGTATGGTAAACTAATTTAATTAGAAAAAGAAATGGCTGAAGAAACCAGAGCAACAATAAAAAAAAAACCCAGATAGCTATTCCAAGTGGGGACAAATCATAGCCACATACTTTAAAACTGGAAAAGAATATGAAGAAGTCAAAACATGATTTTGATGAGATCAATGTGATATCATTTTCTTGTAAAATGGAGAAGTTTGTCTGCCACATTTTGAAGCAGTTGCTGGCCTTAGCTACTGATTAGAGGGAAATACAGACAGCTTGAAGTCTTGTCCAGTGGGAATTGAAGCGTGAATAACTCCCTTGACTGACTGACATGTCTTATAATTTCTTAACAAAAATACGAGCAGACCTTAGTAGAAGGATTTAGTTAATTGGCAAGTCTGCCCAGGGAATTGTTTTGTACAGCCTTTGGGAGGCATACAGGATGACTGAAAATTGTTCTGAGTTTTTAAATTATTAAGCTGCCTTAAGCTTGGTGATAGCGAAATGTCTACAGGATCGTTCTTATGTGAGTTCAGCACATCAGAAATGGTCAGACTTCAAGGTAAACCTGAGTGTCATCAGTATACTGTGGGTGGGGAAGGGAACATTATCTTTCCCTATCCTACAACTCAAGTGTTACACATGGAGGACAGTAAAAAAGGTTGATTAAAATCTATCGAAAGATATTAAATGGTACATTATTCCCACAAATGGTTGGGGATACATCTTTTTTTTTTTTTTTTTTTAACAGTACAACTTTGCCAGTTTGTAGCCCAACCATGTTACTGAATGAGCTCATAAATGCTGTGATTGTCACAGTTCTTTCAGAGGTAGTTTCTTTCTTGATGTTTCCAGCCATCCTGCTTTTGGGTCCTTTTAATTTTCTTCCAAATGAATTCAGAAATTACGTGGCCTTGCCCATTTATTTAGCAGAGGTTCTGGGACCTTCTTACCAGTCAGTCTCTCCAATCTAATCAATGTTAAGGCCTTTTAAATGTCCATCTCTTTTTTCATTTTAAATCCAGAGGAGACCATACCCATGTGGCTTATAGCTCCTAAACTCTGGAATCACATCCTTGCATTCAGTGGGTCTGAAGTAATTTGCTTTAAATGTCCAATGTAGGAAATGTTTATAGGTTAGCCTTGTATTAACCTCCTAGGACCCTGTGTCCTCATATGAAGACTAAATTACAACAATCTCTTTTTCATTTATTTATGTTTTGTCTTATGTTATGCTGTACAATAAATATATTGTTCCCATATGACCTCATCAGGTCCAGGTAATCATAAATAGTTTGAAGTTTTTTTAGTGCATTTGTGTGTTTAGTTTAGCTTATATTTGTTTATAGCATGATTGAAACATGAACATATATATGCAGTGTTTCAGAATCTATAAGAAGGCCAGCAAAGTGTCCTAGATAACATAACCTAACCACCAAATTACCTCAATGTAGGATTAGGGAATCGTTTTTTCTTTAATTTGTTATTTATTGCACATGTAGCACAAAATCTTTTTTTTTGTTTTTTTAAATAATCAGTGTATGACAAGTCAGCTGTGCTACACTCACCCTATTTTATCAAGATCTCTATCATTTGAAGCTTCCATAAACACTTGAGAACACAGTGAAGTCTGCAACATAAAAAGGATGAAAAGCAGGGAGAGAGCAATCATGTTTAATCTGGAGCATGAAGGGACGGCAGAGAGATGTGGGATGAAGATGAGACAAGGAGAGTGACTGGAACACAATGCTTAGAGCTTAAATTTTTGTTCACCTCATCCTGTGAAAAATCCACTGCACAAGCATTATTATTTCATTGTGTACAGGCCTTCAGCGTGGTTATCAGTACCAATATGTGTACAAGTGTGTGTACCCAAGGACTTAGGAACCAAATAGCAGTACTGCGGGACATTTATCACTCTAGTTATCTTTTCTTTTTTATCATTCCAATCCCTGTCTCACTCTTACAATCCTCACACGAGATGCTATCTTGAACCTCTTAATCAGGTTACCAGTACCAGCTGTTTATGCCCCTGGGAGGACAGAGTTTTGTCAACTGTCAGGACACATTGTTCCACCAGTAAAGAAGAGTAGATGAAAAGATTGGGAGTTGTACACAAAAGTGCAGAGCCCTCTGAAGAGACAGATAGATGAAAGCAAAAAGTGGACCCTGAAAGTTTGAAAGTGGTCACATCAGCAAATGCAGCTCTAGCACTTTACAATTTTGCCAACACAATTTCTCCATCTTCTGTTTTAAGTGCACACTCAACTGATTTCAACTGAGCCATGTTGTCAACTCAGTCATGTTGTTTGATACCAGGTCCAGACTACACAGATTTTTTTTGTCTTGCTGTCAGATAAAATGACTACACAGAGTACATATTGAATGATTACAGCTTGTCTTCTTTCATGAACTGTCTAAAGTCATCAGGAGAGTGTCGCAGAGATCAAAACAAGAATTTACAAACAATGCTGTCAAAAGCTGCAATTATGATACCGGCTTGTGCTTGAAAAAAATATAAAACAGAAAGACATGCTTGTTGTCAATCAACACGACATGCTGAAGTTAAAGCTGAGCATCAAAATGGTGAAGAGGGTGGCGTGCTTGTCGGCATTCTGATGTGCTGTGATTTCATCTCACAACCATCAACAGGATTTGCAGAGAATGGTCTGAAAAAGTCAAAATATCCAGTGAGCAGCAGTTCTCTGAACAAAAAACCCTGAACCATGTCAGAGGAAAACCATCCGCCAGAGGAAATGGCTAAACTACTTCAAGCTGATAGGAAGACAACAGTTAACACCAAGGTATGCAGAACAGCATCTCTGAACGTACAACATGTTGGACCTCGAGGACAGTGGGCTACAAAGGCAGAAGGCACCAGATGCCACTCCAGTTAACTAGGAACAGAAAACTGAGGCTATGGATCATGCATCCATGCACAACAGGTTCAGGCTGGTGGTGGTTGTGTAATGATGTTGGGGATATTTTTTTGGCCTACTATGAGCTATTTAGTACTACAACAAGCATCATTTACAAGCCACAGCTTACCAGAACCTTGTTGTTTACCACATCCATCCCATTATAGCCATAGTGTACCCATCTTTTGATGGCGCTGCCAGCAAGTTTGTAGAGGTCTGAAAAAGACGAAATATGATTTTTCTCAAACTGGTTTCTGGAACGTTACAATGAGTTCATTGTACTCACTCACTGTACAGTCACCAGATCTCAATCAAACAGAGCACCTTTGGGATGTGGGGGAGATTCACATCATGGATGCGCAGCCCACCGATCTGCAGCAACTGCAAAATGCTATGACATCAACATGGACCGAAATCTCAGAAACGTTTCCAGCACCTTGTTGAATCTGTGCCAAGAAGAGGCAGCCCTACTTTTCCTTTTTTCCTAAAAAAGTGTCCCTTATTGTCTCAGTATGCAGAAGCAGACTTTGTGTAGTGTGAATAGTGGACCCAAACGCAGACACAACGGAACGTGGATCGTAACTTGATTTAACAAAAGGCGAGCTGTTGAATATGCCTGATAGGTACAAACAAAGGGCAAGGCAAACCAATGCAAAACTAAACATTAACCTAAACTGGGTAAACTAAAACAGAACATGAAAATCCCTGACATGAACATGAACAAACCTGGACATGAATACATGAAACACAGGGGGTGAAGGCACAAGGGGAATCTAATAAACAATGAACCATAACCAGGCAACCTAGCCAAAACATAATGAATTTAAGATAACAAAATTAACTTAAACATAAATCATAAACCATCAAAATATATTCAAACTCAAAGTGCTGGGTCAAACGACCCAGGACCGTGACACTTATAAAGTGTCCAGTAGCTGCATGTCTTTGCTATTGTACAAGACAAACAATTATTGTGCTCAGTGACCAGTTTTTGGCTCAAACCAGCTATCATTCAGGAGTACTATGTGGTTCCTCAAGCGGATCATTAATGTCTTATTGATAACAGCAGTGTATGTACTGCATGCCTGGTAGATGGATTGTCATCCCTCCAGCATCTTTCCCCAAATGTCCGTTTTAATTGTGAACAATTTTGTGCAAAATGCAGATATCTTATTTTTTTCCACAGCTTTTTCTTTCAGCAGCATGAGGAGATTGATGTAGAGATGTAGAGATTGCTGATGGAAGGCAATAGCAGTACTTGAAGGGGAAAACATTTGTCTTCTCATCCACCATGGAAACTGCAGCTAACAACTTTTTGGTGGGTGTTGTACAAGTAAAGAACAGGATTGTAAAGAGGCTACACACACTAAATGAAAGCAGAACATTACAGGTTCTTACAATACTACATTATAGTACTTAGCACACAGCCGTGCTTATTCATCCAAAAACACTTAAGTAAGTAGCATTCAACATGCAGTGTATTTTTTTCCTCTATCATGGGGTCAGAGAAGAGTCTGAATTAGATTTCTGTTCTAGACGAGAAAAGAGAGGCACTTAGAAATTGCTGTTTCATTCTCAGCATTCCGCCAGTCAGTCTGACCTTTTTGCCCTTTTGTCACACTTGATTATAATCACACAAAAGCAATGTGGCTACTGTGAAATGTCAAGTAGGTATATTAATAATAATAAAAAAATACATTTCACATGCTGGCATGCTAGAAAAAAAGCAGGAGATAAAAAGGCTTACAATTCATGACTGTCACTGCAAAGCTGAGAAACTGTCAAAAATTATCTATTGTGATGCTGAATTCTAAAACACTCCCCAAAAATAGTTAACTGTCAGCAGCAAAAACGAAAGAAGAACTGAGGATGAATTTGTGAATCTCCTGATAAAACTGTGCTAATATAGAGTATATCAAGCACATAACACAATGGGAGGCTAACACAATAAAAATGTTAAATGCAGCCCAATTTCTGTATGTTTGGACCCTGTGCTTTGAGTTTTGTTATGGGCTCATGATTACTTGTCGGAGTTATGAAATAAT
Organism: Benitochromis conjunctus; assembly: GCA_015052645.1. NCBI lineage: Eukaryota > Metazoa > Chordata > Actinopteri > Cichliformes > Cichlidae > Benitochromis > Benitochromis conjunctus. The sequence continues at coordinate 14,060 of VOQK01037550.1, forward strand.
GGCTGTTTAAGCTTTGGATTAGTCAGTCTTGAGTTTGGTTTCTCTAGTACCTGAGTTTTGTTATCTATATTTCTAGTCTTTAGTTCCCTGTTTTATTTAGTCAGTTTCCTTTTGTGTCAAGTCTGTCTTGGTCTCGCCTCTGTGTGTTCTCCCTCGTGTCCCCTGTATTTAGTTAGTTTGGTCTCTGTATTTAGTTTATAGTTTCATGTTTAGTTTGTAGTCTGTAATCAGTTTTAAATTTGATCTATTTTCCTAGTTTGTAATATTTCGTTATCTTTGTCTGTGGCTCTGGTCATGTCTACTGCCTGTGCCCTGTCTCTATGGTTATCTGGTCTCCCTGTTAGTTTTGTCAAGCATGTCTTGTCTCCTGTCAGTCACGCGTCTATGTTTGTTTACTCCTTCCCTGAGTAAGGTTAGTATGCCTGGATTCTGGAGCTCTGATAGTCTGTGTCCAGTGTGCATTGTGTTCAGTTTTGCTTCCCCTGTCTCGTTAGTCTGATTTAGTATACCTGTGTTCCTTGGTGTAGTCCTTCGCCCTGATTACCAGTGTTGGGCAAGTTACTTTGAAAAAGTAATTAGTTATAGTTACTAGTTACTTCTTCAAAAAAAGTAATCGAGTTAGTAACTGAGTTACAATATTATAAAAGTAACTAATTACTAGGAAAAGTAACTATTGCGTTACTTTAAAAAAATATTTAACCCTCTAGTCCAGGGTATAATTGGCTGTTTTGACTACTTTTGATTCTACCTCTACATTTCACCTTTAAAAACAGTTTACCTCGCCTTGTTTGGTATCATTCGTTTCAGCACAATCTCACATGTTTGAATTTACAGTTATTTTTTCATTTTGACATACTGTATTAACACAATTAACACACAATCTTAAATCAGACAAAAAAACATAAAATCAGAGTAGAAGAAAGTTACATTTTTTACTGTAACAAACACAAACATTAACGAATCATTTTCATAACTTGAAATGCAAATATAAATTGTAAATTTTAAAAACCTATGCAAAAGTTTTTCAAACAACAAAATTATTTGCAACTTTTTACCTAAAAATGCAGCCAAGGCATTTTTTTTAATAACCATTTCAAACTATTTACAGAACAATAAGGCTTTCTACATCAAATAAAATGCCACACAAATGATTTGTGCCACTCCATCGACTACATTATACACTAACTACACACTCCAAACACGTTAAACATCACAAATGTCTCACATGTCAAAACTCGCCGCCGTCACTCCTAAAATTTCCCCCTCTTCCTAAACAACCAAATGCCATGTTGCCATTTCTTTTTTTGACTGGTCGACATGGTACATTTCCTAGGCGCTGTCCTTGGACAGTAAACGTGACGATAGCATTCAGGAAAAAACATAGCGTATATTTATTTTATCATGATTCTGATTTTACCTGGAATATCAACACAATTTAAAAACTGGTGTATAACATCTTGTTGTTATGTCATCATACATTGGTCAGGAGCACTTGTGCGATTGTTTTGCCCCCCCAGCTCCCGGTAAGCTGAAGACGGCTTCAACCGTGTTTTCTCCTCCTAGTTCTTGCTGTCCGAGTTTCTAATAAGTTTTGTTCCTGCCCTGTTCTGTGTATCAGTTTTTCATCCATGAACCTATGTTTGAGTTCTAGTCCTGTCTCCAGTATCCTGCATATTGGGTCCACACTCTGCCTGCCACACAGGGCCACATGACACTGCACAGTACTATGGAAAAAAATATTTGCCCTCTTCTTGAGTTTGTAGCCTTCTGATTTTTCTTTCTGCATATTTGTCACACTTAAATGTTTCAGATCATTAAACAAAGTCATGAGTCTAGAAAGGGCAACAAAGCAATTTCTAAGCCACAATGAGAGGCATTATCCACAAAAAACTTGTAGCATAAATGGCTGGCCTACCAAAACTATTCCAAGAGCACATCATCGCTCATCCTGGGGGTCACAGAAGAACCGAGGACAATATCTGAAGAACTTCAGGCCTCACTTGCCTCAGTTCAGATCAGAGTTCATGATTCAAAACAAGAAAGTGAATGGGCAAAAGTGGCGACTATAGGAGAGTTCCAAAAAGAAAACCCACTGCTAACTAAAAATAACACAAAGGCTCATCTCACATTTCCCCAAAACATCTTGACAATGCCCAAGACTTGGGAAAATAGTCCATGGATTAATGAAACCAAACCTGAACTTTTTGGAAGGTTCCTGTTATGTCTGGCATAAAACTAACACAGTGTTTCATAAAAAGAACCTGATATCAATAGTCAAACATGATGGTGGTAGCGTGATGTCTGGGGCTGCTTTGCTGCTTCAGGATGACATGCCGTAATTGATGGAACCATGATTTCTGCTCTCTATCAAAGAACCTTAAAGGAGAATGCCTTGAAGAAGCTAAAGCACACTTGAGTTATGTAGCAGGACAATGATCGAAAACACACCAGCAAGTCCACCTCTAAATGGCTATAAATAAATGAAAGTTTTAAAGTGACCTAGTCAAAGTCGGGACTCAAGTCCGATTGAGATGTTTTGGCATGACCTTAAACAGGCCGTTCATGCTTGAAACCCTCCGGTGTGGCTGAATTGAACAATTCTGCAAAGAAGAGTGATGCTAAAGACTCATTGCCAGTTCATGCTGCTAAGGGTGACACAACTAGTTACTAGGTTTAGAAGGGCAATTTAGATAGCCTTTTTCCCTTATAAATGAAATTGTTATTTAAAAACTGACTTTTGCATTTACTCGGGTTATGTTTGTCTAATATTTAAAATTTGTTTGATGTTCCGAAACATTTAGGTGTGACAAATATGCAAAAAAGTACGAAATTTAGGAAGGGGACAGATACTTTTTCATGGCACTGTAGCGGCATTCCACTTTGGGAAAGTATGATGTTTGCACTGGTTGGTGACCCCTGGCATCCACCAGCACCACTAAGGAACAAAATGTGTATTTTCTAACCAGCTGACAAGTGGTTGCTGGAGGTTGCTAGTTTTCACTAGGCAAAACTGGGTGCAGCACAAGGGTGCTGCGCCAAAAACCTCCTTATAATTACTTTGGTCATTAGCAGATTGCCATTGTTGTCCAAAATTTGCATGAAAGATGCCAACGTGTTTTCAGCTAGTTTTTAACTACTTGCTGAGCTATAATGAAATAGAAAAACGTAAAGCAAAACAGAGACCTTAACCTTCAAAGTTGAAACTGAGCCTTTTGAACACTAACTGCTGTTGTTGAGTTTTCCAGACAAGCCGGCATCTTCCATGTAAACTGCAGACAACCCTGGTAACCTGCTAATGACCAAAGCAATTGCACTGATTTTCAGTGCAGCACCACATACCTCTTTGCAACCAACTTCCCCTAACGACTGCTAGCAACCTTTAGCCATTCACCAGCTGGTCAGGGAACACACATTTTTACCTAGTGACTGCTCCAGGCCTGTATGACTGAAGCCTATGTTATATCAACTCTTTGACAGGAGTCAACATGTCTTCTGTAAAAGAGACATACTGAATATTCATTCAAAAGAACAAAAATAATGACAAAACATAGTAGGTCCCAAATAACCAGACCAAATAGTATGTAAATTGTTATGGATGGAATAAAAGCAAAGTAGAGAAAAATATTATTTTCAAACAGACAGAAAAGTTAATTTTAACAGTACACTATATCAAAATTCTGACCACATCTGGAATAGGTACTGTAGAGAGCCAACTTTGATAATCATCAGCACAGTTATAACTGTCAGTTCAATTCACATTAAAATCAAAGATAACTGTCCTTTAAAAATGAATCATCTTCCAGTACAGCAGAGTTCATTCGTATAGAAAAAGAAATGCACCTTAGCATCTAATATAGAGAAATGTACCTTCATTCATATTTTACATACACTCCAGTGTGTATTTAATAACAGCTATCATCTGAATAAAGGCAGGTAAAAAGAGGACTGAGAAGGGAATTAAATTCTGATGCAATGACTTCTGCTGAGTTAAATTTTATTATGTAATTCAGAGTTGGATAATGGCGTTTGTGATTTGGGCTAGGTTATAGTGTTTTGGTGTAGTATTAATCTAAAAAGGCTTTTTTGTGCTGTTGATCTAAAATACTTTTATGCTCTGGCACCAGTGAATCTTTAACAAGCTGAGTTTGCTACTATAGAGGCCTGAAGGCTGCGCAGAATACATTAATAAGGGGGTCCTGCTTAATTTATTGAAATGTAAACACCATTTTAAATAGACGCTTTGTTTGGTTTCCCCTTTAGTCCCAGAGGAAAAGAATCAGTGGAGATATAGCTGAAACCAAAATAAGATGTCACCCACAAGAAATATGTGATGTATTTATTAAAAGTGAGTTAAACTCATTATTGATGAGAGTTCAGTTACATCTAAAATGCATTGTGGGATTGGAGGGTGGGCGGGGGTACACAGAGAGAGAGGAAATAAAGAGAATAAATATGAACAAATAAATATGAGGGAGGCTGAGTGGGTGGGAAGACAGAGACAAAGTGCATTAGTTCAAAAAAATATGGGAAGAGGTTTCAATAAAACAAATGTGTAAGATTTGATTATATTGCTTTTTCCATTAGCTGCTCAGTGGAAAACAACTAAATAATTAATAATAATCTAAATGTCAAGGGGCTTTCCATTTAGATTCCTTCTCATTTTGTAGCTATTTCATTAAACAAGAGTTTAAAAGGTGTGTGGCATTATTAGAGCGCTAATGGAACATCAGTAGAGTTAATTTTATATGATCTCACATGAAAAGTAATGAAAACTTTAGGATTGTAACTTCTGTATCATTAGACCTCTCTTACTAATCACACTGAGCTGTTTCTGTCATTGGCTTGAAAAGGCCTCGAAACAGATCAAAAGAATGAGTGGTGTGTATGTTATACTTGCCTGGGACTCACACACGGTTCACTCACAGGGTGACTGAGTGACAGAACGAGCTGGGAACCAGTGACACTGTGTGAGAAAAATAACTTGTAATGGGCTATTACTGCACAAGAGCTCCTTGACTCGAGCAATCTGCCTCTGGGATCTTCCCTGCCACTGTGAGAGAATACAAAATAGAAGGAGCGAAGGAAGCAGACACAGAGATTGACTGATGGGCAGAAAAAAGGTAAAGATGCCAGAGGGAAATCAAAGGTGGTGGAAGAGTCTCCAGAGAAATTAGATGATTTAGAAAGGGGTCTTTTCACCTTTCAAAAAAGAGCCACGAAGGAAATAAATCTATGCTCAGAAAATGTCGTGTTTGTATGATATGTGTGTTAGAGGCATAATCTTTTTTTCTTAATGTAAACAAAGAATTGCCCTACCACCAGAGGGGTTTCCACTGACTTTTCGAGGTTAAGTGGATTCTTATTGTAAAGACATAGAGATGACTGAATACATACAATGAGCCTTTTATTCATGTGCATTATGTCGTAGCTTCTGTGGGCTAAATAGGACCAGAAAGATCCTGATCGGTGCTCAACTTCCTTCACTTAATGAGTAATTAATAGGCACTGTAATACATAAGGATGTTTCTATTGGGGTCCTGCATGCATCCTTTTTTAATTTTTATAAGTTACAGTCACAATACCTATCATCAGCATCTAGCAAGTACAGCAAAATGGTTCATTTTCTTGAATACTGATCATGCTAATCATTAGAAGTATCAATTAACAGAGACTACTTGCCTTCAAAGTATAAGTTAGTTTGGCACAACTTTTAATTTAGAGGAGAATGGCCTTTATTTAAAGTTTCTTTTCACAGTTTCAAAACTGCTATGCAAGCAGTCGACAAGAATTTGCAAATAAGTCACCGTCGTTTTTGCAAGTTATGAGCAATCGTGGCAGCCTGTTAGCAACCAAATCAATTGCAAGAAGGTTTTTGGTGCAGCATCATGGTCCTGGGTCTGAGGACCCAGTGTTTATGTGTTTATAAATATTCTTTCATTTAGTGTTTTTCATGGTGTAGTCATTTGTATTTCTAGTTTACGTAGTTATTCTTTGGTTATAGTTCATGGTTTCTAGTCTTTAGGTTTTGTTACTGTGCCTCCCCCGTATTCTACATTTCATGTCTAGTGTCTCTTGTCTTCAAGTTTGTTAATCTCCTGTGTTTGTTTTCTGTTTCCTTTCTGTTGGCTATGTTCCCACGTCTGTTTCTTCCCCGGTTCCAGTGTCAAGCCCTCATCTCAATGTGTGTCATATTTCCTGTTTTACTTTGAAAGTCCCTTGTCCTCTATTTAGTGTACCCAGTTTTGCTTCCTCCCTGTCTCATTGTGTCAGATTAATTCCAGCTGTGTTTCCCTCCTCTTTTACCATCCCCTTGTTATCTTTGTGTATTTAGCCCTCTGTATTTTTCTGCCTGTTGTTGGAGCTTCTGCTAATCTGTCCTCATGTTTCCTAGTCTTGGGTTTGTCTGGTCTCGGGTTTCTGTATTTTTTCTGTATACCTAGTGTTTGTGTTTAGCTTTTTCCAGTTTAGTTTTGACAGTTTATCTCAGTCTCCCCTCACCTTTTGTTCGTATTTCGGCTCACCAAAAATTAACGGCTTGGGTTTTACTCCATTTCCGTCCCCTTTGTCTGCATTTGGGTCCACACTTACTCTCCACGCTCCACCGTCTGCCACAGCAGCATGTTATCACTCTTTGCCACTAATTTCACCTAGAGACTGCTATTAACTTCCAGAAACAACTTGCCAACCAATCTCTAGGGATGTGTGACTGGGTCTTTCATTGAACTGTTGATTCCAAAAGGTAGCATCAGCAATATGAATTTAAGCTAATGACAAATTATGCTGTTATACTGACAATACACAGGCTAGGGACTGGAAAGGAACTATGATAGCTCATAGCAGTAGTAGCAGGAGTCAGCTGGTCATAGCCTTTTCAAAGAGAAAAAATATATACCAGAGTTCACAAAATAAATTATTTTCTGATTTATTCCCAAGAGAATAATTTCTCACCGCTGCACAGCTACACTGGACACTTAGAGTCCCCTGCTTTCCACGTCCCATTTTAAACTTAACCAAACTTATTTATATGGACACAGTGAAAAACCTGCTCAGTACTTATTTGCAATTCACCTCCAGCATGGGATATACCATATATCTTCCAATTGTAGCCCGGGCGTTTATTCAAAAAATTATCCGGCCGGCCCGGCGTTTAAAAGAGACCGGCGGTTATTGGAGACCGGCTCTTATTCCCTTCTCAGAATTGTTGCGGAAGTGAGAGGGAAAGAGGACCCAGGCGCGGTTTTTAGACTGAGGTGAAAAGACAGTGCATTTACTTACAGTGCTCCAAAACGTATTCCAACAGTTCACAAATAATGCACTTCCCAATTGTGCTACTCATTTGCTCCCGAGTGTCTGTGGTAGCCCAGTGCATGAGTGGTGCTCTCCGAAACCTCTCTCCACTCGACTCTCCTCAAGAGGAAGTAAAAGTTAGCAGGTTTGCTAGCCGACAGTTCCAGTTCAGTGTAATAATCCCACTTCGATGGTTGCTGCATCCAGCTTAAATGCCGCTGGTCGTAGATGACGGCTGATTGGAAACAGCTGGCCGAGTGACGAGACAGGGAGGACCAACGACAGCGCGGAGGGGTTTTTTTTGTTTTTTTTTGAGCGATGTTCCAGTCACACTCCATACCAGTTGGTGGCGGTTATGCACCATTCAGTTGTTTGCCAACCGCCAATAAAATGTAAAAAGGAGAAGAAGAAGACAGCGCAGAGGGACTCCCGGGTCGAA
>VOQK01037560.1:15180-33807 GCA_015052645.1 Benitochromis conjunctus
ATTTGTTTTGCTGGTGGTCATGGGATCATTTTAGAGCTTTTAAATCATAAAAATTGCACGAAATTTTCAGAATTCCACTTTGAGGGGTGTAAGTTACAGGTTTGTTTGTGTTCGACTGAGTAAATGTTTCATTATATTTTTTGTATCAGATTCGAGAAATCTAATCAAATAAAACTAGTAATCCGATCAGTAATCTGACCCGTTGGACTTCAGATAATCCACAGGGTTATACTGCGATGAGCTTGTGTCAGGCAGACTGAAAATACCTGCTGTTTCTTTAAACATTTTCCCCGGTCCTGTCTTGAGCAGCAGATGGGCCAAGTCTGCACTTTTGCTTCCAACACAATTTCCTCCTATGTTAGCGCCAAGATAGATCAATCCGGCATGCTTTTTTTTCAGAGGTCTACAAAGACGGCTTTGATTGAAGTACTGTGTAGAACACACGGTTACAGGTTAGGCATAGGAACTGGTGGGATTCACAGAATGGCAGGGAACATGAAATACTGTCGGTCCTGCTGGTCTGGTGTCAGTAATCTCCCAGCTGCTGACACTGTGCCTTTTTTCCCTCTACTGTAAACATTAAAACACATTCTGACTCAAGCAGAAATGTAGCCGGACCGTCCACTGAAAAGCGCTGTCATCGACTTTCTTTGATATGCGGTAGCACTTAGATAACTGGATGTGTTATCTAGAGCAGTTTTTGTGCGATCCTGGAAGTAAAGGTCAGATTCATTTTCAGTCTCACAGACGATGTCAGATGACTAACAGTTCTTTCAAAGCCTGGATGTATATTAAACTCTCTCCTGGTTTAATTATCTGTATAAAATACGAGCAGCCGTGTCAGAAAACGTCTTTCTTACTGTAATGAGGGCAGTGACTAATGACTATTTTCATTACTGCTTGATTCGGCCCTCTTATTTTCTCAGTTTATCCACTGAACGTTGAGCCTATGAAATGTCAGACAGATCACCAAATTCCCAAACGGTAAATCTGTTTGGTGGAGTTGAAATCGCTTGTTTTGTCTGCTGCCCGGTGACGTGAAAGAGAGAAACGCAGCAAACCCTAGAAATGCTTCCTCGATGAATCCATCATTTAGAGCTGATGGTGACTGGTTTTCTTTCACTGGCAAAAGAAATTGTTAGTGTAAACAAATATTTACATACTGTATGTCTTACTGTAAGAATAGGAAAATGTTGTGAGGCTGAGAGGTGGGTGAGTCTGATGGTGTGAGTGTGTGGTAGTGATAGCAGACAGATGAGAGAGTTGTAGGTCCGGGAAGAGGATGAGGATGAGAGGGAAGCGGGGAAGATAGACTGTGGGAGTCAGTGAGCGGTGTAATTATTCCTCACAGCAGGGAGAGGGTGAAATTACAACACACAGCATGCTTCGCCCCATCCGGGGGCCTCTGCCTGTGTGTGCATGCAAGTGTGGGCTTGAACATGCATGTATGTATTTAGAGTGTGTGCAGGCTCCACACGCTTCCACGTGTGCTTTATTATCACACACACACACGCACAGGAAGAAAGCCTGTTGAAGGGAAGTGAGCGGCAAAAAAATAAAAAAGATGAGTAACAAAGCAGATAGTCCACATCGGCATAATCACAGCTGGCTGCACACACATGTCGCCCTCCACCCCGCCGGTCGAAGCCTGCTTTGCTTCATGGCTGATTCTATGAGCGTTATGGAGTCGTGCTCCCCGGTGAATTTGGGGTGTGAATGAAAATCTCATTTCCAGCTCTGAGCCTCTCCAGTTCAGCAGAACCAAAGGCGGGGAGGGGGTCCTGGATCTAATCAATCTCTTCTCTTATTGGATTGGTTGCCTGCCAGGTGCTGACCAACTGTTTCCCATCATGCATCTGAATGTCACAAGGAGCTACATGCACAGAGTCGCCTGAGAAAAAGTCTTAAAAAAAAGCCTGTGTGCTTCTCGCGGTTCACAGGGCTCATTGGTAGCCACGTGTTTATTTATGTTTTTGCTATTAGCCTTCGATCTCCTCTCAGCTCTCAGAAAAATGTTTCCCGACGGATATTAAAAGAAACCAAAGCATAAAAAGTGGTAATCTCTCACGCTTATGCATTCAGCTACAAGTGATGCGTCAACCTAATGTGAAGCTCTTTTATTGTTCTAATTTGCGCCGGCAAAATACTGTTTCTTTTACAGAACATTAAATACTGCTGAGATCATTTTATTTATTAACTGATAGCAAAAATCGTAATGAAACTACAAATGCAAAGCAAATACTAACCATGTCTCCAACTTTCTTTTTCAAAATCTGCTCCTGGCAAGAAGAGTATAGCATTAGTTCAGGTAGAGCAGTGTATTAGCCAGTTGGCATGAACTGCTTCTTTCATGCTTTCCTTTGAGTGGCTCAATCTTCAGCTGCTCATCTGCCAACTGATTTGTAACATCTAATCATATTCATAGACGCACACAAAGAACTTCATAGCCAGACTTACTTATATTACTCTGCTGATACCTCTCCAAAGCTCCAGCCACTGCTCCTGGACAATACTGTGGGGCTTGTAGAGCTTTATTCTTTGCACAGCAGGATCCTTGTGCGGGCTGTGAGAGCCCCCTTAAAGCATTTTATTGCTGTTATGCAATCATTTCTTTATAAATCATGAATTTTTCACCCAGGTTTGTCAGACTAATATAAAATTAAGAGTTAAAGTGGATCTATTATAGTCATTTTCACCTCCATATTTGTATCATGAGACTATACTAGAGAAAATGTTCATAACTCACAGTTCACAATAATTATTATGTATCTCATACCGGACCTTAGTGCAGCCCCTCATTTCAGCCTCTGTTTGAAACAAACTGTTTCAGCACCCTTCGCTTTTCCTTTAAGCCAGCTTTTTTCTTATTGGCTGCACTTCACAAACAGAAGGATTGAATGGCAGGTGGGCGGAGCTTCTGTGCTCACATCCAGAGCAGGTTGTTTTGAGAATCCAAAATAAGGATAAGTATATCTCTACTTTAGTTTTGAGCTCAACATGAACCACAAACGTGTATTTCTGTCGTCCTAACCAAATATTCCAGTAACCTAAAGCTGGATACACACCAAGGGAGGAGACTGGGAACCTCACCCTCGTTTTAGTTGTGTGCTGTGTGTGCGCTCTTACTTTTTTTGCAAAGGGGGGAAAAAAAAGTTGGAACTATAATCCTTGAGAACATATGTTTCCTCCAAATCTTATCTGGCAAAACAAATTAGTTGTGTAGAAAACAGGTTTCTGCAGGAGATGTAGCCAGACATATTTTACCCACTAAGCCAGCTGAAAAGTGAGAAGTGTCAAGAAGACACAAAACGAACAGTTTTGTGTAAAAATGAAAACAGAGATGGGCGTCTAACCTGCTTACAGAAGAGCTCGTCTGTCCTGCTGATGTAATTAATTAATTAAGCTACGCGGCATCACCCGTCTCACCTGTGTTTAGCAGAGCATCTTTGCATTCCTGCAGCATCCCTTCGCTTGAATAATAAATAGCCGTGCACTTTCAGCAGTGATTGTGTTTGATCTAAGGCATCATGTGACGTTACTGCAGGCAGCTTTACTCCAGCACCCAACCAGCCTGCCAGATTGAACAATCTGTTTATCACTTAGCAGGGTACAGAGGGAAAAAACAAAACTGTGTTCATCACATTTTGCACCCACGCAGCTTCAGTAATATTATGCAGAATCTGTCAGCTCCACCTGCCCTTTGCCTGACACACGTACAGTGCGCATAAACACAGGTACAGTATGTAAACACAGAACGACTCAAGCACGCAGGATACACACACTTTATCCCTTACATTAGCTCACCAGCTTCCATATATAACAGTTCCTTAGCTTTAAAGGGAAAGTAGCACTAACACATTATGATGGTTTTCCAGTGTCAGTCATCCTGCAGGCATGGCAACACTCACTTGTTCATCAGCACGCCTGTTTGCACCGATTAACAGTCTGAAAGGGGGATCGGAGTTCATTACAGAGATCTTGACAAAGGTTTGACAAATCTTTTTGCCACCGCTGTAAACACTGCGATTACCTTTGGGTTTCATGTATAATAAAAATGCTAATAACAGGCGCTCTGTTTCCTTAGCGGCACTCGTACTCGCCTTCGATTTGAAATACCAACTGAGAATGAACTGATAAGAACCACAAGTTAATTGAATTTAACTCGATAAGTCGATTAGATCACCTGCTAAATTAGCCACCGCTGCTTTCCCCACATTCTCGCAGAGTAATTATGGCGATCGGGGAGCGAGGTCTTTGGCGCGGGCCGCCCCTTTAATAAAACTTGATTACAGCTTTCTCTTATAAAAAGTCTCGGCTCCGAGGCTCACTCCATCACGGCTGTTAACAGGTCGTGCCCGTCCTGTTTGTGCATGTGAAAGTGCGTGTGTTTGTAATCTCAGCATCTGCCTTTTACTTTTTCATTATGTGTGTGCATGTGTCTGTGCAAATTAAGGCGATATTCTTCCATTCATGTTTTTGCCCGTGTGAGTGTGCATGTGCCCGGATGTCCTATCAGTTACAATAAATGGGTCCCGGGGGAAACAGCAGCAGTGTGTTTGATCATTTCTGCACATGAGCAGTACTTCCCTAAAAGAAAACACAGCGGTAGACAAAACATACCTTCAGCGTGATGCTCTGTGTCAAAACAGCAGCGTGGGTGTTTCTTTCGTAAAACTGCATCGCGAGCCAGAAGTGTCGCAACAAGGTTATCCTCTCATGAAAAAAAAGACGTCCTCTACTTAGTTGTCGTTAACAACCTCAGCTTTTTATTAACACTTATGAAATATCAGAATCTGCTTCCATCTGAATGTTTTTCTGAAGGACTGCAAAACCCTCAAAATACACTCATCACCTGTTAAAACAGGTCGGTTCAGTTATACGCGAAGCTTTAATATGATACTAAAAACAACTTTTTGTAGGTTGATTTTTATGCTACAAGGTTAGTTTCATTAAAAAAATCACAGAAAAAACTACACGTGAGGTGTCTGCACACGTCTCCAGCCTACATAAAGCCAAAACTGTCACCATGAGAAGATGCTCCAACAAAAAGAAAGTGAGATTTCAAACGAGCCTGTCCTGTTAGATTTGTGGCAAACGTACGAGTCGAAGCGCCCCTTTTTCCCCTGACAGCAGACAGCGGTAAATTAGTGTTTGGTGTTGAGCCATTCGTGTCTAAAGAGTGACAGTAACGTCCCTCTTGTTCTGTGCCGTTTACCTGATAACCCACCGAGCAGAGAGGCCCATTAATCATTTTCTATGTGCCCCCACCCCCACCCCCCTTTTCCCAGGCAATAAAAACAGCGCGGACATGTAGTTAAACAGAGATCGCTCCATGGATTTACCATCAAAATATCAGACAGATTTATTAGTAACCATTTTTTATCTGCTTCCCATCCCTCTCTGCGGCTTCTCCTCATTTACACGTTTGACATTTAGGCTCCTTTTCCAGACCATCTCAAATTGGGACGGCAGTGGCAGAAATTCTAATTTGTGCTTGCATTCGGTAATAAGGAGCAAACGGGTCAAAGCAAACGGCATCTAGAAGATAAATGCTGCATATATTTGTGTGTCGCAGGAGTAAATGTAATGATCCCCTCTCCCCTTCTTCCCTCCTGTAGAGCCCCACTTCATCTCGGCCTACGACATCGGCCTCTTCGCCTTCTTTTTCCTGAGGGAGAACGCTGTGGAGCACGACTGCGGCAAGACGGTGTATTCCCGCGTGGCGAGGGTCTGCAAGAACGACATCGGCGGGCGATTTCTCTTGGAGGACACTTGGACCACGTTCATGAAGGCGAGGCTCAACTGCTCTCGCTCCGGGGAGATCCCCTTCTACTACAACGAGCTGCAGAGCACCTTCTACCTGCCCGAGCAAGACCTTATCTACGGCATCTTCACAACCAATGTGTGAGTGAGCTCGAGCGCGCACACGTCCCCCCCCGCCCTGTTTTGACACACACGACTTGTTTGGCTTTTCTTGATGCAGTCGTAGACATTTCTAGTCTGAGCGCTGACACCGAGACAAAACCGTGTGGCACGCGGCCATTTCATCACGGCTCCGTGTTTGAGGTAAAGCAGTGATGCTTGCAGACGTTTAGGGCGCTGAGTGCTGCACCTGCTGAATGCGGCGCCGCTCTCTAATAAAGTTCAACCACCTGCCTTTTGTTTACACACTTTGCACTCCACTTTTATTCCAATTTATTCGCGACCGAACTGTGAAGTGCCTTTTTCGCTGCAGCATAATTGAGGAAAATAGGCTGAAATAAGTCGAGGACGAAACTTTCAAACTTATTTTGATGTACAGAAGTTTTGATTGGGTGTCTTTGCTTCGTTTTCAGTATATGATATCGTCAGGCTGTGAACACACGTGGAGAAAATGTCGTCCTGGGGGGGAAGGGGGTTTTACTTTGGACGAGGTTTCCATGTTTTTAGATCTTCGTATTTAACCGCATTACATAACAGTTTATCTTTAAAAGCAGGCAAAACAGATTAGTCGTTTCAAAAAGCTCTTGTGTAATCTTGATCCCCCCCCAGCCCCTTTTGGAGTAGCAATATATTATTAACTTTGTTATCAGCATTTAAACACGCCAAGTTAACAGCGCACCAAAGTTTGTTCTTTCACATTAATGCACAGACAGAGAAAATGCAGAGAAAATGCTTTTCCGACTTTTACCATCTAAATCAATTCAGCCTGTGGACATGATGACAACAACTGTGGGTACGAGCCTGCTTCTCAGCCGGTGTTTGCAGGTGCATTACTAAAGGAGCGCAAAATCTGACAAAGACACAAAATAACCCAGAAGACACACAGAATGACCACAGGTTGATTCAAAAGGATCGCGAACATGTCTGTGTCCCACGGCTCGTCTCATCAACATTTATCTCTTATGTATCTAGTGTGACATCAGCGGATGAAGCATCAATATTCCTCTTTGTATCATAAAATTAGTGTAATGTAACACTTACGCATACATTCCTCCTCAATGTTGCCCTCACTGTTGAACAGAAAGGATGAACAACCCCAACAAAACAAGCTGCAGCTGTGCTGAAGAGCCCTTTCAACACCAACAAGAATATTAATACGGGAACACTGGCGCTCGCGCGCACACGCACCGCAACACTTGAACTTCTCCTCATTTAGGCCTCAGATTTCGTCACTTCATAAGGTTTGTTACTCCAACATTTTCCTGCCTGTATAGAGAGAAATTTTCCAAAGTTTGAGCCACCCCGCTGCTGCTAATGATCAGTGCGGATGCACACAGCTCTCTGCCGAGCTGGATACACAGATTGACTCACACTCTCTCCGGTGCGTTTGATTGCTCCAGGTGGGGGTGTAACACACTTCATTACAGAGAGGAAACGCCGAGAACAAAAGTGTGTGCATCGCAGATTATTTTGCGGCTTTTATGTTTAGTAAAAGTGTAATTGCGTCACGCTCTTGTCTAATTAGAGGATGGCAGCAAGCGCACCTCAGTCTGGTCTGTCTGTTTAACACTGTAGTCCAAGAAACAGATGCCAAGGAAACATGTGCATCAATATAAATTATAGCTTGGTCCTTTTTTATGTCTGCAATCCTTTAATGTGTGTTGCAGATGTGGCTCATGCGTTAGAGTACCAATCGAAAGGTCAGTGGATCCGTCTCGGGCTCCTCCAGTCCAGCTGTCCAAATATCCCTGGGCAAGATACTGAACCCCAAACTGCCCCCAATGCATCCATCGGAGTATGAGTGTCTGTATGGATGTTAGATTAAAAGTGCTAAGGCACAGATCCAAGTGCTCTGTGTGTGTTTGTGTGTGTGAGATTCAGTGAATGAGACTTAAAGTACGTGCTTTAAGTGCTCAAATTGAGTTGAAGGGTGCTATATAAGTATAAGTACCATGCCATTCATCTGTGGCTGCATTTATTTTGAAGTATATTTAAACAGCATGTATCTCTCTCTGCATTCAACTTTTCTTCATACTACAGTTTTTTAATAAATTGTAAATGATCTCAGCACATTCATCCCCCTCCATGAATTTGGATTTTTCCTCTGAAGACTTCCCTCGGCACAAATTCTGAACCTCGCATGTGATTGAATAACTAAACACTGAGAAATGAAGGGCAAGGGTGCATCAAAACTATAAAACAAAACAACACTTTCTATATCTTTGTTCTTTCTTACTCGTGAGAAAAAAACTACACACACACACACACACCTACCACTGAGTCATGAAATGTCCTTTTCCACAGTGTCAAAGAAGTATATTGCTGATGTCAAGCATGCTGCGTACATGTCCTTTTTTTTACATTTGGAAAGTCGAATCTGAAGTCACCCAGTCTACCACTTGAGTCCAAGTCATGTGAAACTGTTAAGACTTGGCGATAAACCCTGCAAGTGCGGCAAAACAATGTCGTGCACTGTGTGTGCGTGCGTGTAAAGTGTGCCTTTGTGTGTGCGAGGAGGCATGGTTGTTGCTATTCAGATGTATTCTGAGTACTGTCAGGGGAGAAGTTGAATGCTGCCTCTCACCTTCTGCTCTCTCACCTGTTAAGCTGCCGGCAGTTGACACTGCATTGCTGCTTCCCATCAGCCTGCAGCCATTTTTGGCGATAGATGGGAAGAGCGTGAGAGAGCAGGAAATGGCCGAGAGACAAAAGAAATGAAAAGCCAGGGGGATAAAGAAAGAGAGGAGGAGATAGAGAAATGAGAAGAGGTAATGAGAAAAATCATTAAGCTCCAAGCTTTTGTCTTTCTCCCATTGTCTCCTCCTTCCATTCTGAAGCGACTTGCCGGTCCACCCTCCAAAACTGCTTCGCTCTTTGGGGCTGGATATGTTAATGCAATCACCACAAACACTGTCTCCATCTGTCTGGCCTAAATTGAGCAGACTCACAGCTGCTCCCAGGAGTTTGGGGCTGTAAAACAAAACAGGAAGAGCTGGAACGGAGCACTTATACCCCCTGTCTGCTCGCAGCCCGGGCCGGCTCGACCTCCTCTCTCTCTTTGGGACTGTCTTGGCTTATCCCTTGGTCAGTTATTTGGTTTTTACACTTTAGGCTGTTGTCTGGCGGGCAAAACCTACAATCTCGGTCATCGGTGAAGCCGTTCATCAAGAAGTAACAGTCAAAAAGTTTTGTTTGCACGAAATCCGAAGGCGCTGCTTTTTAAAGTGTTCTCTCAATTTTTCTCGATCAAACGATTAAAAAAACGGAGGCACTGATTTTGTATTACATGCAAAGAATGCTGCTGTGTTAAACGGATTTCAAACATAATGGTTTCCATCCCTGTTACTCACTCTCCACACAGCCCACTAAGCAAAGCAGCTCCCTTACAGAGCATCAGCAACCTCTTTGATCCTTCCCTCTTTTGTCTGTGCATTCAGGGACACTGCTGAGTGTGGGTAACCTACGTTTTGGGCAGTAAAGTACATTTCCCCTCATGATTTCACGCATACAGAGAGAGAAAAATGGGATTTGTTAAGTAGCTTATATGGACAGTTGTTTGCTTTAAACAGAAATGTGTGTTTTTAGCTGCGGTGCTTGTTCATGCCACAGGGAGAGCGTTGTGGTAGAGCATTCGGTCTGCACAGAGCCTTTTAGTTTGGACGCTTCCTTCCTCATCTCCTCTGTGCAGCTTGATGAGCTCCCTTCAGAAGCAGACACAGCGCAGCTTTTTAGCAATGCCTCCAAAATGCCTTCAGCAACCACAGTTAGTGACACAGCTGCCCTCTGTGGCACTACAACTCCTGTGCTGACACACGTTTAAGCCTCATTGCAGTTTCAAACTGGAAGCCAAAATGACCTTTATGTTAGCATGGTGATATATTTTTTCTGACTTCAGAGCCTACACGGTAGGCAGCTTTGGTTGGTTGTAAAACCGGTGGTGAGTGAGCCATGGAATTATCTGACAAAAATCATCATTAACAGCCTGATTTCACATCAGGTAGTTGGAGAGAAAAACAAACCAAAAAAAGCCACCAGCGTCCAACAGAGCCTGTCAAGCTGTGAGGAAGAGTTTAGCATTCCATCAGAATAAGGACACTTAAGTCCTAAGAGCTCAGCCAGGTCTTTTAATTAACTCAGGTTCCTTATTGGCAAGGTCCTTCTGTGCAGTGATTCTCCTGCTGAGGTGTCTAACCTGCCGTTACTAACTAATTATGAGCCTCCTTATCTATTTCTAGGTGACTTCACTGACCCCCTCCACTTCTCCCAGTCTTGGAGGGGTCTCATATCGGAGAGGTTAGCAGGGGGGTATGGAGTACTGCAACAAATGGTCCATTAATTGATTAGTGTGTAATTTGTATAAGTGATTTATCTATTAAGTAACTTATGAGGCAAAAGTGCAGAACATTTGATGTCCCCGGCTTGCTAAATGAAATGATCTGCTGCTTTCCTCTGCTCTGTAAAGTCTGTGCTTTTGATTTTTAGATCAGAAATGAATCGTTACGCCGATGCCCGACTTCTGAATTACTGCTCACACGGTGAATATTTTTTTTAGTCTTCTGAAAAACGGACTAATCTGAGCTTTTAGGCAGGATTAAGTGTTATCTTTCCATTCAGCTAATGTGAATGGAATTGATGTAGAGATTTCTTTAGGGTCTAGATTGTACTACAGACAAGCAAGTTCACGCTGCAGTGTCCAGACTGCCTCGCTCAAAGGCAGGGTGAAGATTTGGCAGAGCGATGAGAGAAGTGTGTGTCAGATTTGGCTTTTTTTTGGAAAGTTATATAAATTGTTGGACACACATCTTTTGAATTTGACAGTGGAAAGCGGTGCAAATAGACCTTTAACTCTTAGGTTAATTGTTTCTTATAAAGTTGATGCTGTTTCACCTGAAATATCACTCCTACTTGTAACTAGCTTGAACCTCCCACAAATCCTAATTTCATTAGAGGATAAAGGATCTTTAGCTTCAGCCCCAATAGTAACTCGGCGCGTCAGCCTCACTGAGACATACCCCTGACTTACTAACACCTGGGGACCCTGAGAGCCTTCCTATCCTTGGAAAATATGTGAGTGACTCCAAGCGAGATCAGATTTGACGTGTACGATAAATGATATTCTGGGCAGCCGAGTGAGGCAAGCCACATAACTACCATATTTCTGATTTTACACAATGTTCTCTTCCCGTCATATCACTGACATCCAATCTACCTTGAAATGAACTGGGAGCCCCTCTTGAAGACTGGGCCTGATCTGAATACAGCTTTACACACTCTTCTGCTTCTGTACTATCACTGTTTATTTTACACCTTTCACACACACATTTTTATTAACATTTTCTTTACTTTCTCTCATTTTTTGACCTATTTGATTCACCACGCAGCAACTACAGGTCAAATCTTTAAGAGCGGAAACCCCCCACCGAGGTTCAATTGTGCGTCAGATTGTTAACGGCGTTATTGTTGTCGCTGGATTTTTTTTTTTTTTGTGACGTCTCCAATCTAACACCTGGATTTCTGTGCAGCCTATTGAACTTGTGGCGTTGCTTTATTGTTTAGTGTAGGTGTTGCTGACTCAGTCTGCCTCTGAATGTGACTGTTTTGGGCCAAAGCTGTTGCTTTTGCTGGCGTATTGTTGTGCAGTGTAAAAATATGTATGGATAATCCTGGCAGCCTCTGTTCAATTCCTGGTCCCTGCAGCCATGTAGCTGTGCTGAGTGGGCCCTTTTCCTTTTTGCTGCGATGCAGGTATTCGACGAGGTTGAAACATTGGCCTTAATGTGGTTTGAGCTGTACCCTTTCTCACACAAAATGAGGTTAGGTGCATTAGCTAAAAAGCTGGGGGTTCAGCTGTACTACGCCACACTTTGTCTGCGCTGACGTGTGTTAGCGTTGCGCGTGCATTTTGCTTGTCAAATCTTTTTTTTTTTATGCAGCAAGTTAAAAACAGACTCACTGGGGACACAGTTCGACCAATCAGGTGATGTTACCAGGAAAAAAAAAAAGATGTTTAGTAAGAAAAAGGAAGAGAACAAACAAAACGAACGTGCAGCAGCAGCTATGCCAACTCCAACCTAAAAAGATTAGATTATCAGGTGAGATGCATATCAGCCTCTTGTGTTTACCAGACAGACTCTCTGGTGTTCTGATCTTCACTGATTGTGGTTTGCAGGGAGCCATGGAGCCAGGCTGAGCGAAGAGTTCATTACTTTCCTTACACTATTTTTATTTTATTTTGACTAAACTTGGAAAAGTGCCACGGCATCTGCAGAATCCTGTTCTGGCTGAATTAAGTTCTCAGTTCCTTCAGTTTTACTTGAAGGATAAAGCTGTCATTTTCGCTGTGTCTTTCTTATTGGCAACAAGTCTTGAGAAGGCATGACAACTGGCAATGTGTTAATATATTTTTCTTTTTAATTTCCTTAAACAGCTGGCCCTGCAGTTTTTTAGCCTACTTAAACTGCAGTAAACAGAGGACTTGTTAGACTATTTTCAGCAGTGCATTAATTCACATTGGGTGATATAATGAGCATCTCTGGCAGCACGACCATGTACAGGGCCTGGAGTTAAAATTAACTTCATAAAGACGTATTTTGTTATCTGAATCTTGTGGTTGTACCAAGTTTTGTATCCACACACAGTCCATGCACAGCATGGTATAGCTTTATCAAGGTGCTGGAAACATCCCTCTCAGATTTTGGTCCATAGCGACATGACAGCATCACACAATTGCTGGAGATTTTTCAGCTGCACATCCATAATGTCATTTACGTTCCACCACATCTCAAAGGTGCTCTGTTGGAATGACATTAAAAGGCCATTTGACATGATTTAAGTGACATGGCGCGTTATCCTGCTGATAGCAGCCATCGGGAGATGAAAACACTATTTTCAGTTTGTTGTAATGAGTTGTTATTTGACTGACTGTTTGAAGCAGTCTGGCCATTCTCCTCTGACCTCTGGCAGCAAAAAGGCATCAGAGACATCCTGCTCTCTGGATATTTTCTCTTTTCCCATCTAGTCTCAGTAAACCCTGAAGATGGTTGTCTAAGAAAATCCCTTCAGATCAGCAGTTTCTGAAACAACCATACCATGTTCAAAGTCACCTAAATCCCCCTTTTCCCCATTCTGATGCTTGATTTGATGGCTCTGGTTGATTTGAACTTTAAAGGTTGTCTTTGTCGTGTCTACATGCCTAAAACATGTTAACACCATGTGACTGGCTGATTAAATATTTATGTTAACAGGTGTACCTAATAAATTGCTCTGTTAGAGTAAAATATCAGCAAATTAAGTCATTATGTAAAACTAGCAATATTAGAGTATTAAAAAATTAAAGAACTTAACCTTTTAAACATTTCAGACAGATACGTTGTGTCATGATCATTACGATGCACTTATGAATAAGGAGCACTTTGATGCTGCACCAAGAGATGACTCATTAGCTGCAGATAAAAACAGGCAGTTTAATAAAAACAAAAATATATAGTACGAGTGTAAAAATACAGCACTGCAAAATCAACGCCAAGGAGCTACAAAAAAGTACATGCTATATATATTGCTTTGGAGAGTGTTCAATAATCAGTGGCTATGGAAATAATGCATATCTAACAGAGTAAGAGAGAGTAAGAGACACAGACGGAGCCTCTTCCCGATGTCACCCAGATCTTTCTTATTCTGCCGGTCCTTCTCCGTCACCCTCCTTCCATTTCTGATGCTCTGCAAAAAGCCACAGACCTGCAGGTGTGCACAGCAAAAACCAGACAATGAAAAATCCAGAGAAACACATATTGTGCATATCGTTAATGTAAATTAGTTCAAACCCCAGTAAAGAAATCAGACAGCGAGAGATGGACGTGGATAAATTCTGTAAAACAAGACAGGGAATTAAAGGGACAACCAGTGACAGGATGAGGCTGCTGGAATGAGATCAATCGCGTGAAGAAGTAACGTCACTCGTATTGACAGTAATCATCGTGGTGCTGGCAAACAGCATAGCAGATGTCAAACAGCTTTTCAATCACTTTCCCGGGCTTTTAAGCAGGCTCAAAACATATGGGTTGCATCCATTAGTGCAATAGGCTGCGGTCCTTTCACTGCACACTTTTGCTCCTCTCTTGGCGTTACGTGCCGCAACACGCTGTCAAAGCAGTCCTCTCAAATAACCTGGACGATGTCAGACTTTCTGTGACCGAATGCACTTTAATGCAAGCTGTAGCTACGGTACGACCACGGAGCCACAGTTTAACTTCCTATTATGTCAGACTGTGTAGTTGTGCCTGTGTGAATGTGCGAACTGTTGTGGTTATATCCCTTAGTGATTGCAGCGAATTTGCCTGTGGTTTCCTCCAGTTGGGGTTTGGTTACTGCTGGCTCACCACAGCGGCTCACTCTGCTTTACACATTTTCTCTCTGCCTCCATGCCACTCTTTTCTCCACCAGAGCCATTGGAAAAGAAAAAAGGGGAAAAAAAGACCAGAAACAGTCCTTTACTGAAGTGTGCAGGCTGTTTTCCTCAATAGCCTTTGAGTCACTCAATGAACCACCTGTTTGGCTTCCCCGATGTTTAGTCAGAACTCATTTGGAGCTGCACAGCACTTTGCTTCCCTGCGGTAATGACAGAACGCACTAGTTATTTCACTGCCCTGAACTGGACCACTGAGAAAGTAGCAAAAATCATCAGCAGAAACCGGCATGCTCCCAGGAGAGCTTAGAAACAACTCTGAGGTAAAAATGATAATTTAGTAAAAAAAAAAAAAAATGGATGCAAAGGATCCTAGTCACATACAAAAAAGTGAGATTACTGTGAGTCTCTAGTTTTATGTTTGAAAGTTATTTAACTAAGATCGAGTCGTAAAGTGGAGCTTTAAAGTTGAGTTAATCCTAATTACACTAATCAGGTAAAACATTATAAGCACCAGTGCTGCATAGCAACAGACTAGTCAGGGCTGCCCATCCTGACCCCTGTCCACTGCCGAAAGCACCAACAAGGGTTAGGTGAGCATCAGAACTGGACCACAGAGCAATGAGAGAAGCTGACCTCGTCTGATGAATCATCTTTTCTTTGATGACCTGGGAACACCTGACACCAGGATGCACTATGGCGAGCCAATGGAGGCCGTGAGATACTTTGGGCAATATTCTGCAGGAAAACCTTGGGTGTGGAGGATACTGTGATACGTACCACCTGCCTAAGCATTGTAACAGACCATGAAACAGTATTCCCTGATGGCCGTGGCACCTTCTAGCAGGATAATTCATCCTACCGCAAAAGCAAAAAACGCCTCAGGAATGGCAACTTACAAGACTTAAGCGATCAGTTGCTAACATCTTGGTGCCAGGCACCACAGCACACCTTCGGGGGTTTAGTGGAGTCCATGTCTCGACGGGTCAGGGATGTCTACAATGACACAATATTAGGCAGGTGGTCATAATGTTGTATATAAACCCACTCCAGTGTAAAATCATATAAACAGTGTGTTTTATATCTTGGTTATTTGCCAAATAAACACATTTAATTCTGCTTCAGACATAACTATCTTCATGTCTGCAGTTACTGTGGAAAAAGAAACCGATGAAAACTAATTCAGCATGACTGTTCACAGGGTAGCTTTACCAAAATGGAATGAACATTATTTATTGGGCTCGGGTGTTACGTACAGCTAACTCACCGCCCTGTGGGGGAAAAAAAAACACTTTCAAATTGTATTACCCAAAGCATATTAGGAAGTAGTGAAAATAGACGAACAATAGGCTTGATAAGATCCACAAAAATTACTCTCATTATAGCCCTCATGTATCTAAAACACCTGAATCTTACCTAACAGATATTTGCCTCATATAAACCTTAACCTGGTCGAAGGACACCAGACATTTGACCTTATAAAAAGTGTCCTAGCACATTTTTCACCCAGCAGCACATCTCATTACTGTAGCTGTAACTTCAGTAATTGCAAATAAATTCTCCAATATGGCTTGTCTAGCTAAGAGATGGATAAATATGTCATGTGTCAAGAAAAGAACAAGAAAGAAAAAGAAAAATGAACAAATAACCATTTACCAAACCCCAGTGATACAGCTTTTCCCGCAACCAGCAGTCTTCAATGATTCATACTTCACACGAGGAGCCAAAACAAACTCAGGAACCCTGCCATTTTAAAAGTATTCCTTTCTCCGTAGGCTGATGGAGTGTCCACGCAGACGTCATTACAGCCACATTTTTCACTCCTCAACTCACAAAAGTCTACGATGGGCCCGCTAATGGCTTGCATCTTATTTGCATTAGGTTCGCTAAACCTCAGCTGAAAATTTTAAAGGCTCTCTGCTAATTTTTGTGTTGCTAATTTAAGGTCTTATGTGTAGATTCGGTATAAGTCTCTTTCACTCTGTGGCTGTTGCCTTTTCTCTCACTCTCTCCCAATCTCCTTCCCCTTTAATGGTATCACTCACTATCTTCTAACTGGTAGTTTATCAGCAACAGCTATGTCAAGGCAGCAGGCTGTTCACTGTGCTGTAGAAAGCTTGTGTGTTACTGGATGTACCGTATAAGGAGGAGGAGGAAGCAGTCAGCAGTAGCAAGTTGTTAAGAAACTCATTACCCTGCAGCACAATATTAGTAAAGAGCATCACGATAATACCTTTGCTCGCATTGCTTGTTTGACCAGGGTTTACTCTCATATGTTACACCTGTGAGGCGACTGTGTGTGTGTGTGCACATAATCTGTGGAGCTTCTCCCATATCCTCAGCTTAATACTGTCCCCATTCACTGCTCAGCACTGATAGCATAGCTTAGCCTGCAGCCAAAGCAAGCTAGACATGGAGCGCCTGTTTATTGTGGGCATAAATGATAGGACTTCCATTAAGAGGATGGAACTCGTAGCAGAATGGCTTTATTGCACAGCTGGACACTGTCGATTTGTGATATGCCTTCATTTGCTGCCAACATTTTAAGCGGTTATGAATATTATTGTTGAAATAATATTTGTATTTTTACCTCCTTTTCCATCCCCCACCCTCTTCCTGCTGTCTTCTCCTCCCTGTTTCTCTCTCTATAAAGCAACAGTATTGCAGCATCGGCAGTGTGTGCCTTCAACTTGAGCGCCATCACCCAGGCCTTCAACGGGCCCTTCCGCACCCAGGAGAATCCCCGTTCCACCTGGCTTCCCACGCCCAACCCCATCCACAACTTCCAGGTTAGTTTAGCCACACACCTCCTCACTGAGACCGCCGTTTAAAAGCTCACTCAGTCAGTTCACTTTTTAAACTGTGAAAGAGGAAACTGTAATTAGAGGTCCAGTTCAGGGACACCAGTTAGCAGAAGTTGGGCCATTTCAATCAGACACCAGACAGCTACCATTCAACCAGCAGGGTTGGCATTGATTTAAATTAATTCTGTTTTATTTATATAGCACCAAATCAGAACAACTGCTTTATATTGGAAGGTAAAACCGTACGAGAATATAGAGACACCCCCAACAATCCCCTACGAGCAAGCATCTGGCAACAGTGGGAAGGAAAAACTCCCTTTTAACAGGAAGAAACCTCTGACAGAATCAGGCTCAGGAAGGGGCAGCCATCTGCCGCCATCTGGAGTGATGGAGCCAGGACGAGAGCCAGAGATGAATAATAACTAATGGTTAAATGCAAAGTGGTATATAAACACAGACAATAAGATGAGGTGAGTGTAGAAGAAACACTCAGAAACACGCATCATGGGCAGCCCCCAGCAGCCTGGGCTGATTGCAGCAACTCTACGTGAGGATTCAGGGTCACCTGATCCAGCCCTAACTATATGCTTTATCAAAAAGGAAAGTTTGAAGCCTGATCTTAAAAGCAGAGAGAGTGTCTGTCTCCTGAATTCAAACTGGGAGCTGGTTCTACAGGAGAGGGGTCTGAAAGCAGAAGGCGTTCTCCTTTACTTTGAAATACATGTTACACTGCAGAAAGGATGGGCCAACTCATTTCCCGTGCAACATATTTATTTTTTTACAGGAACTGTACAGAAACGGCAGATTTATGAGTTTCCAGTGCGCGGGCTGTCCGCTGCCTCTTCACTGATGACTTACACTTCTTCTGTTGAAGTGTCAGCACGTTTTCTAAACTTACACAGTTTCATATTCACATACACCACTTTTATGAACTGCCTAAATCACAAAAATACATTTTACTATATGCATGAATACCACAGTGAACTCTGATAATGAGTTTATCTTCTTTTTACTAATGTTTTAATCTATTTATTAACTTGTCTTATTAACTGCATTTATTAAACTAGATCCGCTTCAAATAAGTATTTTTCTTAACACATTTCTACAGCATTCACTCTTAATGAACTGAACATACAGCAATTTACATTTTCCCTTATTGTGCAAAACATATTAAGTGTGGCTTTAACCCAAAAATACCTGCACCGAACTCACAGACTTTTGGTACAGTCTAATACTTGGATTTGCACAGGCTAATAACTGGATCAACTTGGGAATTAACTCTCTAGCCTAACATCGCCACACTACATGTAAGACATTCATCATCAATTGCCACTGTTGCCTTTTACTTTTATAAGATCTGCCACCCAGCTTACCTGTAGAAAAACAGAAACGGCAGATTTATCAGTTCTGTTCAGTGCGCGGGCTGTACACTGCCTCTTCACTGATGACTTACACTTCTTCTATTGAAGTGTCAGCTATCAATGCGTAGGCCACCGAGCG
>VOQK01037565.1:11244-21797 GCA_015052645.1 Benitochromis conjunctus
CCTGGATTAAAGCTTTGCATACACCCTGGTTCTGGTTTTCCACTGTTTAAACTTTAAACAGTCGTAAAATATTTCAGTGAAGCATATTGTGTATTTCTCTATTTTTTTTTTGGCGCTTTTTGACAAATCATTAACCAGTGAGCGAGCCGCCCCTCTTGGTCACGTTCGTTTTTTGTAAACAAAATGGCATTGGCAAAAAACGCTTTCAGAAACCAGCGAACGATGTCGCAACAAATGTGAGGGTACCATAGACGGATAAAATGTAGGAGTCCCAGTGATGTCACTGGTTAACGTCCTGTCCTGAAAAACCATTTTCACTGTTGTCCACTTGTTGTTTTGAAACTGGACATGGTGAGCAGCAGCTCTGACTGAGCTCTGAGAAACCATAGACACCGCATGCTCATTGGCTAACAATCTTGGATTGAAAAGTTGTTAGCCAATGAGTTGGGTAAAGTTGCTGGATAATGCTGTTTTCTGGCTCTGGTATTGACCTGAAACTGGCAACTGAGCCCCTAATGTTATCAGAAACAGCCATGGGCTGTCGAGGAGAACAAGTCGCCCCCTGCTGGTCATGAGGGGAAAATGCCACTTTAAGGCACTTCTCCGTTGGATTTGCCTATGTCCATGTTTTACAATTTCTATGCAGAGACACCCTCATCATCAACCTGATGATCCTGCAGTGTGCAGAAATTTTTCTGGTCCTTCTTGTGTTCGTGTCCAGACTTTTAGTTTCAGTGATTATAAGACATTAGTGTTTAAAAAAAACAAAAACAAAAAAAAAACACTGGCAGTGTACTCCCATCATAAATCTAGTCCGATGTGTCCCAGATCCAGTTTAAAGTAAAGAGACCATTTCTCAATCCACCAGTGAGGCCGGGAAAGTGTGCAGCCTCTCCGCCGACACGCAGCCTTCCTTTATGTCCCGCTGAGAGCTGATTGGGATGCGAAGAGGTTTCTTTTCATTTGCGCACTTAGATGAATGGTGCCGTATGCAGAGGGTCAGCATGACCTGGATACAAATATTCATTTGCTGATTTAATTAAAGCTTTGGAGTGGGCGGATGAGAGCGGTGTCATGTTTAGGTGAGTAAGAGTTGTACAGAGTGTGTGTGTGTGTGCGTGTGTCACTAAGAATAGCTGATTGCCTGAGTTACTGTCCTGGATCCTTCATTACCAGACCATTTTCTGTTTTTAACTTGGTCTTTTTCCATGTAAATATAATATTTATGAAGTGCTACCTAAATTCTTTTATTTTTAGGTATAAATCTGATTTTTTTATACACTCTGCTGTATGTATTTAGTCATTGTCATGTCAGCTGCTTCAGAACCGGGGTTTGAGCCAGCTCTGTGGGCTGGACCAGCTCGCTCCTCATTTGGATCGCAGGCCACACAAACATTCAAACCCTTTTATCGTTCTCAGGTTCCGCGTGACAAAGTGTGAAAAACCAGCCAGGGAGCGGCGAACTCTGCTAATATCAGATTCCAACGGGAGCGTGCCCGCATCGCCCACACCGGTGGAGCCGAAGAATCGACCAACAGTCAAGTCCCCTCAGGTGTGTGCGTGTGCGTGTGTGTGTGTGTGTGTGTGTGTGTGTGCTGAAAATGTTACCTGTTTCTGCTTTTGTCTTCCCTTTGTCTTCATAAAAACTCCACAGTCAAACTGTTAGTGGTTTTATAACAAATTGGAAGTAACTGGGAGCAACGACTTGGACACACGGTGGTAGGCCATATAAAATCACAGAGAGGGGTCAGTGGATGCTGATGTGCACAGCGTGCAGAGGTTTCCAATTTTCTACTGAGTCGATCGCTACAGACCTCCAAACTTCATGTGGCCTTCAGATCAGCTCAAGGACAGAGCGTAGAGAGCTTCATGGAATGGGTTTCCATGGCTGAGCAGCTGCATCCAAGCTTTACGTGTGCAACACAGTTCTCTACAGCGCACCAAAGAAAGGTCCATAAAGACATGAATGAGAGAATTTGGTGTGGAAGAACTTGACTGGCCTGCACAGAGTCCTGACCTCATATAACAGCTTTGGGGTGAATTAGAGTGGAGACTGTGATCCATGCCTTCTCCTTTAACATCAGTGTCTGAACTCACAAATGTGCTTCTGGAAGAACAGTAAAAAATTCCCATGAACACTGCTAACCCTTGTGGAAAGCTTTAGAAAATACCTGAAGGGACTGACTGATCATCAAAATAACCAAGGGATCAAAATGATACGTGCCCTGTTATTTCAGCTCTAAACTTTGTGCTTTTAAGCAACAAGAAGTCAGCCAACACTTGGGTCCAGATGGAGAATTGACCTAATATCACATGTAGAAGCGACTTCTAGTGAGTAAATGTAAACACATGGCACTACAGAGAAATATTACTTCTAGTATTTTCAATAAGAAATATGAAAACTGAATGGAGTAAAAGCTGCATTCATGGAGAGTAGTTTTTTGTTTCTGTTCACTGATGCTGTTTATTGTCACTGTCAGAAGGAGTTTGCAGTGACTGTAACAAAAAACGAATAAACGAGTCTTTAAAAAATTCATCACACAGAGCTGGAGAAAGAAAGAAGACCAGCCTCCGGCCTGCAGTCTTCTGTTTACATCACAGGAAGTCTGCTTTATGAAATGCTGTGCTCCAGGTGATTGTGAACAGCATCCGCTCGTCTCTCCTCGATGTCTAATTTAGTGTTTACAGGAATGTGCCGGGAAGCTGCGTCCTCCTGTTAAACAACAAAAATGTACTCGCAGATAATGTGTTTTCATATTCCTCAAACAAAAACAAACAGTAAACAACAAAAAAGGTGCTTTCAGGCGCTTTACAGCAAACTGCAAAGGTCTTTAGACCCTGTGGGAATAATCTGCTCTAAAATTAGCCATCGAGGTGAATCCTCGATGGTCACATTTAATGTTCATTCATACATGTGAGTGTTTCTTCTGTGCTCGATGCTAGTTTTGAACAGCTTTTCTTAATCATCACAAGACTCTCTGTTTTACATGGCTGTTTTAGTTTGTTTGACAAAACCAGTGAGAGTGAAAGATGCCGCTGAGTGGCATATGACATGGGTGGTAAATACTTTACAGGGTTACCTAGGCAACCAGAGACTGCAATGTCTGCTAGTGACGGACGATCGGCTTCAAAGTGATGTGCTGTTAGCCGGTCGTTTCCTGTGTGGATGCCACTTCGGTCACTCTTAATAATTCATAGGAAGAAGTAAACGGGACAATTCTGGAAATTTAACAAAACATTCAGGGTGGATTTTTTTTTTTCTGCCTAATTTGGCTTTGTTTAGGTTCAGTCTCTGGCTTTACTTTTACCTGTTAAGATTAACACTGATAGGAAAGCTCTTATTGCCTGAACAGCAACCTGACGAGTTATTCTCAGCTCCAGTAGCATTAAGGTTGGCAGCAGACCATGAGAACTGGACGGGGGGGGCATTCGGCTCAAGATCAGCACATGTTGCTATTTAAAAAAGAAAGCTACGTATATGTTCTGTATATTTACAGCCATATACACACAATACACTCTTTGAGAAATGTTGCCACAGATTTAAAAAAAATAAAATAAATAAAAGTGCAGAAATATCTCTCTTACATTGCAGAGGCAACGCCAGAGATGAAAAAGAGAGTCGTTTTCTCCTTCTGCATTAGTGGAGCAGTGAACTCCCCACACACTGAGTGCACAGTGTTTGTTTTGCAGTCTTTGAGTACGGTCATGCTTTAAAAGTAGCTGCACATGCTGATGAATGAGACATGAGGGCTACTTCCCTTCCTCAGTCGTGCTGGTTACTGCTGCAAAAGCACTAAACTAGAAGGTGTCAAACATGAGGCCCTGGGGCCAGAATGGGCCCAGGATAGACTCCATTCTGATCCACCGGACAGCTTTGGAAAATGTGAAAGGGGGGGTATAAATTTTAAACAATTGACCGTATTTTCATAGATTTTACAGCTTTTCCTGCTGATAAAGCCCGTTCACACCACACCAACATAATCCGGTAATGGATAAACAATTAAATGGCAGAAATAAAATGTAGTTTTTCTGCTATAAGAATTAGATTTTTTTTTTTTTTACAATGGGTAAAATAATAACAAAAATAATATTTGAATAAAACAGGA
Organism: Benitochromis conjunctus; assembly: GCA_015052645.1. Classification (NCBI taxonomy): domain Eukaryota; kingdom Metazoa; phylum Chordata; class Actinopteri; order Cichliformes; family Cichlidae; genus Benitochromis; species Benitochromis conjunctus. The sequence goes on from VOQK01037565.1 coordinate 15,351, forward strand.
CATTTTCTGTGAATTAACAACATCTCTGTGTTTTATAATGACAGGTCATTCTGTGTAGTGGATTCCCAGAACATGTTCTGTCATTTTACACATGTATTTCTTACAGGTTAGGCCCAAACAGTAACGCTAACAGGTTTCTTTCATATAGTCCACAGACAGCCCACAGTGATCAAAGTGGGCTGTATGTGGCCGACAGTGTAAACCGACTGTGACATTTCTTCACTACGACTGTGAACCAAAGAACTTTCACTTTATAAGTGATTTTAAAACTGCATTGCAATCAGGCCAAAGCTGGGGCAGTTTAAGCTATTTTCTTGACCTTTTTGACTTCAAAAAATGTATTTAATTAATAATTAGATTCTAATTCCTTTTGGGACACACTAAAATAGGGTGTTTTTACTCTAGTCAAACTTTCTGCTGCAGAGTTTCTTAAATTTGTCTTTCACAAGCATTCACACTTTAGCCATAGTAAAAATCCCCGGCAGATCCTGGGTTATTTAATATGAGAGCCTTTGCTTCAGGCTTGAGTGCGAGCCCTTCACTGAATTGACATCCTAACCAAATTTGTTTTAGGGTGGAGAGATGTTTAGAGATGTTCAATACGAAGCCTTAGAGAACGTTTAGCATCCGTGTTTGTTTCATTTAGTCTCAGCTTTCATGTTGACTTTTACCTTTCTTGTATAGATTTTATAATTATTTTATTTATTCATTGTGTTGATTCGTCTGTGCATTTTTCTTTCTACCAGGAGCAGACAGACGGCGTGGACCAGGGGAAACTATAGAAAACCAGGTAAAGTGTTGGGTTTGCATCAGCTGCATGCGTGTCTTAATTGTTCAGAGCTGTTTACATATTCTTTTATATTCTTTACAGCTATTACAAAAGGAGAAGGGGAGCAACATCTGGACACTTTTTAAACCCAAATAAGAACTTTGAACATCAGTGCAGGAGGGACAGATGGATCCGGGAATTCCTCCCCCCCCGTCCTGTCGCTCCACAGGGAGCGATGCGCTGCTGCTGCTGCTGATGGTGGTGGTGATTTTACAAGTTGAGAGGGCTCAGGTGTGTCTGCTTGAAATGCACTCCTCCTCTGGTAGCTGGACGGCAGTGCCTTACTCGGTGGTGTCAAAAATACATAAAAAAAACAAAAAAAAAAACCAGGGCAACTGCTTGATGTAATGATGGAGGGCTCGAACCGGCGCTGTCTCTCCAAAAGCTACAGTCGTACTCCTCAAAAAGCAGCGTGGTCCGTGATGTTTGTGCAGTTTCACAAGGAGGTTTTAAACACGTCATCACTTGGTTTGTTTGTAGAACTACATCCCAGGAACAGGTAGAGCCAGTCTGTGATCATCATTTACCAAACAGGAAGGAGGATATGGTGGTCAGACACTAAACGGGAACATTAGCAGGCGTGACCAAAGTAAGGTTATCATATCATGTGAACAGGATGATAAACTGTCCTCACACTGCATGTCTCCCCCCCTCCAATCTGATCGTTCCTTTTCTCGCTGTTTTGACCTTTTAATAAAGAACTCTGGGTCAAATCGGTTCAGATATTGAGACACGAGCCGCTCCCTGGATGTTTTATTTTTTCCCTCCTGGGGGCTACAAAACACAACATCCTGCTAATACATTTAACTTAGAAGATATTAGCATACATTTGGAGTCATAATTCTGACTATCTAGCCTGGTAATCACTCTCCTTTTAGCTCCGTGTTGGTCTCCACCACCGTGACGGAGAATTAAAATGAAAAAAAACAAAAAACGGAGGCCCTTAAAACCTAAAAGACAAGCTGAAAGCAGCTCATACACCAACTGCACCGGTCCAGCTCTAGTTTTATGGGGATTTTTTGTGCTATAATGTATTCTCAATAACAAAAATCCAGTTTATATCGGTGTTGTGTTTTATTTGCGTAGAGAACACGTTGTCTGACTTAAAAATGTAAACACATTAAAGTAAAACGGGCAACGCTGTGATGTAGTGAACCTCAATATGAACTGTTGATTTTTATGGGTCTGTTGGTTTCCTTATCGACTTCGTTCTGCAGCGTGCCTCGAGTTCATTTATCGAAGCCTTTTTTTTAATTTATCCTGGATTTATCGTATTTTAGCGTGAGCTGCCGTCATTATAATCCATCGTGAGAGGCAGATACTGCATACATGGTTTAATCCATTATGGATTATGTTATCAGCAGGTCCACCAGGATGTAAGCCTTATTTTCTCTTTTCGTTTCTAAGCGTGCTTGTGCTCGCACAGGTGCGTTGAGGCGAAGGTCAGATTGTAGGTGCTGTGAATCATTCTGTTTACAGTATCAAGAATAGTTTACTGTGCAGAGCAGTGTACCGAGGGAGTTACACCTTTAAGGAAATGAGGGTCTTATTGTGTATGTAACCTCTTAAAGTGTGTACGTGTGGATGGCTTGGTGCCATGTGCTGATGCAAGATGAGTTGTGTACTCATTTTCAGTCTTTATCCTATCATTTTTGTGGCCATGCTAACTTTGCTTGTAACCTTTAAGGAAGTGGGCAAAAAGCCTATAAACGCAGTGCATCATGTTGCTTGTGGCCATAATTTCGGCAGGTTTGTGACATTACCAACTGTGCTCTGTGGTCACCAAACCAGACAAAGACTTCTCTGGAGCATTGCAGTAACTTTGTAAAAAGGCGTAAATATCAGATGTTATATCAGAGTTTGATGTGATGCTGTTATATCATCAAATAGAACACTTTAAAAATGTAAATGTAACACTTTCCCATGGTGATTCTGTAATGGTGATCCTGGTGATATACCAATCAGAAGGTTGGCAGATCGATCCCCGGCTCTTCTGGTCTGCATGTGAAAGTATCCTTGGATGCTGAACCCCGAGTTCCCCTGATAATAGGTTAAAAGCACTTGGGCATAGAAACAAGTGCTTACATGAAGGTTAAGAGGTGTCACAGGAAGTGCTCGCCACAACAGTTAGTCATGACCAGCCATTCCAGGCTCCGGTTGCCTAGGTAACCCTGTTGTATATATTTGCTAACTTATCTAATGTCAGTCAGCAGTTTCCTGTGCTCTCATTCGTAGTCGCTTCACTCGCTAAAGTCCAGGCTGAGAAAAGTTTGGACTCACCAACTTTTCAATGTGTCCTGGAATTTCAGTGGTCTCTCATCGCCACGTCACTTTTAGTCACTTCCTGTGTCCAACAGAAAATGTTTTTCCAACCAAATGGTGTTTTACATGGATCAGTGTAAACTTTTTTTTATGTTTGAGTGTGACCAAAGTTAACAACACATTCAAAGTTACTGCAGACGGTTGAAATGTAGCTGAATTTTCCACAGAAACCAAAGAACCCATAATCCACTGTCCACTGTGGTTAAAACTGTTGTATTGGTTTTTACCACCTGACGTAGTCCTATAGCAACAATCTGGAGTTTTTCGTTTTTGTTAAATTGTATAGAAGATGACTCCTGTTAAGTTGTGTGCAGACTGGAAGCAATCAGCAGCGACGTGGTGACCAAAGACTGCAGACAGTAAATGACATTTGGCAACTTCAGGACATTACAGGCAAAACTTCCAGGTGAGTGACTGAAACAACTACCAATGAGATTAAAGAATACCTATGACTGACATACTTCCTGGTAGTAAGGACATTAGGAGGTTACCTGGGTAACCATATCCTTAAATATCTGCTTGTGACCAATGATCAGCTTCAAAGTGATGAGCCAGTTGCTTCCTGTGTGGACGCAGTTTAAGCTCTTAGCTAGTTTCAGAATATATTGCTGGAATGGCCCGTAAACTAACAATAACCTTTTTTTTTTTTTAACTTTAAAAATCTGCATCTGCCCCAAAAATCCAGTATCAGTCTCGCCCAAGTCAAAGCTTTCCCACCTCATCAGCATCACTGTCATTGTGTACCGACTGCACTCCAGAGTTTAATCACACCTCCCTACAACCTGGGTAGAAGCTGAACTACTGAAGGATGTGTTAAGTTATTCTTTTTATTGCTTTAACTCAGTTTTTACCCCATAAAAACATTTTACAACCTCACCTGTACCTTTAATGACAACATCTGACACCTCAGCGTGCAACAATAAAGATGCAGTTTGATGACATTTAGAATAGTTTCCAAGGGTAGCTGCATAGGCAGAGACCACCATCGCTAACTTCTGATGAAGATGAGCTTCAAGGGTTACTCCTAGAAGATCTCCTCGAAGAAAAACACACAGTAAAGGTTACAAAGGTTGTAACTTTTTACTTTTTCTACGGTTACCACGTGACGGCTGATTTATGTGGTGGTTCAAACACGTTTTAAAGGGTAATTTCACCAGCCGTAGACATAAAAGTTCGTTTGCCTACTTGCGCAAAGTCGTCCCTGATGTCGTCAGTGTGATGTCATCAGTCACTTTTTAAACCGTGACTAAAACTAGAAACCAAAAATCCCACCCCTCCCCTGAGAGGAGAGCCGTGCAGATATGTCTGCCGCTTATTTTTTACGTATTTATTTTTTTTAAAACATGCACAAACTTTTTGTTCTTCATATTATGGGACTGTCCTTTTTTTCTTGTTATACAACGACAAAAATAAAATCGACTAACACATTTTAAACCATGAAGTCGCCTCTTTTTGTGTGTATCGCCGCCGCATTACAACGATTAAAGCCAGTGTCCGCTGACCTGCAGGCTAACGTCTCCCTCCCCTTACCTCGTGCGACTGAACCATCCGTCTTCATATCCTATTCTGTCTCATTTCCTTCTTTGCTCGCTTACCCTCTCTCTCCCTCTCTCTCTTTTTCGGCGCCATAATGAAAAGATGATTTGTCTTATTCATCTCAAGGAGGTAGTCTGTCGACCTCCGGCTCTCTATCGTATTATTTCCACATAATGGAGATGAGATGGAGATGGAGGGGTGTTTTGAGCGCTAGACGGAGGATTAACAATGCTCGAATCCTTTTTTTGTCTCCTCTTGACCTTCTGAGTCTTATCGGGTTAGGTCGTGAAAAAAGACACAAAGGACGCCCAAGCTGGTGACCTTAAAAGAGAGGGCACGGGAGAGCTGAGAAAAAGATACCAATCTGTTAATTCAGGTTATAACTTCACCCCGAACAACAGCCAGGATGTGATTAAACGAGGCTTCTGGGTGACACATTGTCGCCGCTTGACAGCGCTGGGAAGACTATTGACTTTCTGGCTGTTGACAGCAACCGGAGATGTTTACAGTGTGGTGGTGGTGGGAGGGGGGGGAGGGAAGAAGGAACGAAACACTAGCACAGTTATGGCTCAAAGCTAACCCACCCTTGATAAACACAAAGCACACAGATGCCTTCAGAGTGTTAAACCTGTCAGGAAGGTTGTGCATGACGGTGCAAAATGCGAGTAAGCAGCACAAGAGCACAAATATGGACTCCTGTTGCATGTGTGTTTACTTTTGCTCTTAGAGAGAGAGACGAGGTTTGCTCTCTGCGAAGTTTTCACGCCAACAAAACCACAAAAGGAAATCTCCTAATTAGCTGTTCAAATAAAGAGAGTGAAGGTAATAATGCTGCTCTGATGTGTCTCTTCTGCATGACTTCATGAGCAGTAAATTTATCTCAGGCGCTGAATTATTCAGGCCTCCAGGCGACAGGGCTCCCATGCTGATGCCAGGCTAAGTGCCCTACATCTTATCTTTGTCGCTGGCTATCAGCCAAGAGGACGAAGCTCAGGGGGGAGAAACTTTTTTTTTTTTTCCGTTCCTTTTTTAAATTTTTTTTTGTGGAAAACAAATGGGACTAAAGGGAGGAAGTCACGTCGATGTTTAACAGCATTTGAACTGCATCAGGTCTTTAACTTTAAAGGGAACCCCGACTATTATGACAATTTGTAACATATTTAGAGTAACTTATCTCCACTACATAAAAACATACTTGAAAATAACTACAATGTTTTCGTTATTCATTAAATCTTTGTTGTTTAAAATGGTTTTGGTGCCGTGGGAGGGGCCATGTTTTTGCGCACACAATGCATTCTGGGACGATGACGTATATCGCTTGTCAGCAGTATAGGCGCTTTCAAGCTATTAATAACGTAGTAGAACAAGACAGTAAGAATGTAAACTATATGCCATTAAAATCTCTCCACGCCTCATCTACCTCTACATGATCAGTAGCTGCATCTTGAAATCCTGTATATATGCCACTTGGTTCTGGATAGGCTGTCCTTATTTTGTTTACTGCACATGATGGGATGACTCTACGTACGCTAGCCAGCCATGTATCCACCAGGTAAACTGTCGATACGAAGCATACCTGTAAGATCTTAAAAAAAAGAATGAACTATAGACTACTCATTTATGCTTTTTGTCTTAACTGGTAAAACACAAAAGTTAAGAAGTACGCAGCCCAGTTTACTTAAATTTTTATAGTGTAGCAACGGTATTAATTAACTTGCCTATTAGTGACCTGGTTACGACTTGGTAGACCAGCACGATAC